>PVJA010003133.1:54984-98394 GCA_004027025.1 Myocastor coypus
GCCCCCCCCCCCCCCCCCCCCCGCTATCCATCAAGCTAAAGACAGATAACTGCACTTGGAGCCGGCCAGCCAGAGAGCAAGATGCCCTTTCCCGTGGAGCCTGATGCTTACCTTCTTTGCTCCTCACTCCCTCACCCCTGCCGGTCACCTCTGCAGGCAGTCTCCAGCTCCGGACTCTCCTTATCAGTGCTCCTCTGTTGTGCTGTGCGTAATCCTTACACTACTCAGTTTGCTTGCTCCCACTCCAAAAACAAGAGGTCTTTACGTTTTCCCAAATTCCTCTTATAAGAGATCTCTGCTAACTGACCTAAAAAAATTCTGACTAGTCTCTTATAATTACAGACTTAAAAAGGTCACCATAATTTGGTCTGATAGAAGTATATTTGAGTGCACTCTTATTTTATAAAGATGTCTGTGTGTCCTGTATGTACTCGTTTCTTTTTACATCATTCTGCAAATAGTTGTTCCTTTTTTATTTGAGCTCTAAAATATCGATTTAAAAGCATGCTTTTGGGGGGCCCAGCGGGATGGCTCAGTGATCTAAAGCGCCTGATTAGGAAAGCTTGGGTGGCTGCAGGGGCCGCAGTTCGATCCCCGGCACCACATGCTGTGCCAGCCCTGCCCTCAGGGCAGGCTGAACAGGCCATGAAAATAAATTAATTAATTAATTAATAAAAAAATAATAAGAAATAAAATCATGCTTTCTCTTCAGTTACCAGCTGGTCTAGGTCCTATCAAAATTAATTTATAATTAGATAATCATTAAAATGGGGAAAGATTGTTGTTGGGCAGGACTCTCGATTGAAGAAGTGAGGGTGGTCAACCTTTGTTCCTCAATGGAGAGTCCCCACTAATCTCCTTAAAAGACACACCCAATAATTTAATCATTGGTAAAAGACAAAGTTTTCTCAAAAATTAAATAAGGTTTTCTCACAAAAGATGTTCAATACATTAAACATATTCATGCATTCCAAAATAATGTATGCTACAATATAAATTTTCTTTCAGATTTAAACATGCCTTTCTCTTATGCTCCAGGTATTTATAATAAAAGGTTCCTGTCAAGCCAACATTAGGTCATCAGCCAAATAATAATTTTTTAACTCAAATTTATGTGATGTAGCCGGGGGTGGTGGCACACGCCTGTAATCCTAGCACTTGAGAGGCTGAGGCAAGAGGATTGGTGTGAGTTGGAGACCAGCCTGGACTACAAAAGTGAGCTCAAGGCCAGCTTGAACTGCATAGTGAGACCCTGTCTCAAAAAGACAAAAAAAAAAAATTTATGTGATGTATTTCCTATGTATGTGAAATTACATTTAGAGATGTAGGTTCCCATCAAGTCAACATGATGTTATCAGCCAAATATACCCTGTGTACATGTAGAGATGCTAAACAAAATGGGGATTTTATATGACTGTTAAGCTACACTGCAATGTGTGACTATTGATGTCAAATATCTCTACAACATTATATAACTGGTGTCCATTAACATTCCACAAGGACTTAACTGCTAAAATGTCCAAGGCTGATAAATAATAGTTCTCTGGTTATACTTTATTTCAAAGTACTTGCTACTAAGATAAAGTTCTAATAATCAAGGGTATGACTCTAAACTAAATATATTAATATAGACACAGATTCCCCCACCCCAAAATTGTTACTAATTCCTATTTTATATCCTTATTTGTTCCTAGCATTCATGCCAAACTAAAAAGACAAATCTCGGCCCTCAAACACTACAGGAAAACTTACTTAATCTAACTTTCCATGTCTTCAATAGTAGAGACCAAAATTAACTATACCCTGCCAACTTTTGGCTATTACACTCGGAACTCCCATAAAAGCAGGGCCTTGACAAGGTAATGCTGAGCCTAAACAATGCTGCCACCCAAGCCAAGTACGGTGAAGAAGGACACAGGGCATGAGCCTGCTTCAACTTATAGTCCTCGCTTGGACATCTACAAGCTTGAGGGTCACTGGAAATGTGAATGCTCTGTCTGCCAGAAAGCAGGTAAGTCATTCAATTCCCTGCCCTCACAGAAAACCTCACTACAGCCAGATCCATACATTTGACCTGCTTGGTCTTGCTGCTGAAGAGCAACAACAGAGCTTGGGTTCCATGGCCTACATCAAGGCACATTTGTCAAGAGTCTCAAGTCTCGCTAGTCATCTCCAGTAAAAAAAAAAAAAAAAAAAAAAACCTCTTTTCTTGCTGGCATGGAGACCACATACAGTGTTCTTCCTTGGTTCTAAAGTCATCATATTAGTTCTACAGCCTCTATAGTGGTTATTGAATGGCTAACCTACAGGGCCCCTTAAGACAGGCCCTTTCCTTGCTGATGTCAGATACTGTTCTTCACTCTTAATTTCCTTGTGATTCCAACATGTCCCATACTTCTCATGGAGAGAGACATCCTCCAAAAACTCCACTTCTCTCTCACCTCTCTCCTCCCACAGTATACATCCTACAAACCCAACCTCAATGTACATCCAGCTCCTCCCTCCCTCATCCTTCATCCCTCCATCCCTCATACACTCTGAGACACTTCCAATCCCACTTGTGCCACGCATGCTATTCGTAGGCTAGTGTACCTCAAAGAGCCTACAGTATTTTTCTTTACTCTCCAATATCTAATAGCCCCCAAACATCAAGAGACTCAAGCCCATCATTCTCTATCTCCTTAGCAATAGTTTTCTTAAAGCTGTCCACTCACTATATAATACCCTCATTCTTTCTTCCTATACTGAAACCCAATGTCTCCTATTATTCAGTTCAAGATCTTAGAACCCCTATACTGTGCCCTCTCATATCCCTCCTTCCACTGCTCACTTTACTGTCCTAGACCTTAAGGGTGTCTTCTTCTCCATTCCCTTGCACCCAGATTGCCAGGACCCTTTTTGGCTTCTCATGGACTGATCCAGACACTTCAATCTCAGCAGCTCACATAGACAGTCCTACTTCCAGGGTTCAGAGATAGTCCTCACTTCTTTAGCCAAGCCCCTGCTGCTGATCTCAAGACCCTTGATCTCTAGCCCAGCCACTTCTTTAGTGTATCAATGACCTCCTTCTTTGCTACCATTCTCATGCCCTGGCCCTAAAACATACAGCTACTCTTCTCAATTTTCACTCCAAAGCTCAGATAACTTCATCAAAAAATATCTAAGACTCACCCTCGCTCCCACTGCTCATGCAGTCACTGCTGACTACAAAACCCTTCTTTGTGACCTTCAGGTGCCCACCACAAAATAACAGATTCCTTCGTCTGGCTAATTTCTTCTGCCTCTGGGTTCCCAAATTGATTCACTAGCACAGACTCTCTATAAAACATCAAATGTTCCTTGTTAAGACCACTTGGCCTATACATTCCTCCTTTTACAAGCTGCAACAGGCCCTCGTAAGCATGCCAGCTCTCTCCTTACCGAACCCAACTCAGCCTTTTTACCTATACTACATACTTCTTTTCAGGGTCACAATACAGTGGACATTTTATGATATAAAAAGAAAGCATCTTTTCAGACAGTAGCCTAACTTCCTTAACAACTATAGACAACAGAGTTGGCAGATAGACTCCATGTCTCCACACATAGCAGCTGACACACTATATAACAAATACACTTAATGTTCATAGTGGATCCTTCTGCTGCTATTTCCTCCTGTAGCTCTCTCAATTTTACCACCTTCTTCTGTACCTCTACTGAGGTCTCTTAATACAGTTGTGCCAAGGTGCTACAGATGACCCTGACTCCCTTTCCTCACAATAATATAAAACTAAAGATTGATACTCCTCCTCTTCAACATGGTCATAGTAAAATAACATAGTCAGATCATAGTCCCCCTTTTAGCTTCCCTTCTTGTGTCTTTTCATCATGATGACATGTACTCATAACATGCTGTCTTTTTAAAACTTTTCAAGCTTTCTTCAGTCTCCACTGCAAACTGTCACTAATGATAGACTTCTAGCACTACCTGAAACACCGGGCACTAACTTCTACATAGGCATGAACTGTCATCCTATCAACTCCCCTCACCCCCCAAGACCACATCCCAGTTCAGCAGGAAGCAGTCTAAGAGACATGTCGCCCCTTATATAACAACCAAAAGATGGGAATAATAGGTTCTGGCTGGCCCTAGTATGAATTGCTGAATCATGGTGGTCATCTGATATGGCCGAAGCCCTTAAAACAACAGCTTGTCTTCCCAAAGACCGCCTCCCCATTCTGCAGCTCAGCCCAGGGTACAATTTCCTTTCACCTGTCCACCACCTCAGGGAAGGCCCCAATCAGCTCCTCAGGTATATCTAAACATCCTCCTCAAACCCCAACCCTGGCAAAGGCCTTAAAAGCCTCAGTCTCCCTTTGTTCCAATTCAGAGAATTCCTTATCTTCCCTGAATTCTCTCTGCCTCCTCGAAGAAAATAAAGCCCTTTTTCCTTCTGCCTGTTTCTCTGCTGCAACACCATGGAACACCTGTAACTATGCACATTTTGTATATATGTAATCAGACTTCACAAAACTGTATTTCTACCTGCCAACTTTTTATTTATTTATTTGTTTGTTTATTTATTTATTTTTACTTTTTTTACAGCAGGGTCTCAATATGCAGTTCAGGATGGCCTTGAGCTCATTTTTTGTAGCCCAGGATGATCTCGAACTCATGCCGATCCTCCTGCCTCAGCCTCCCAAGTGCTGAGATTACAGGTGCGTGCCACCACACGTGGAAGTCTGCCTTCCAACCTTTTAGTCAGGATCTAAAACCTAGACTGTCTCCTTTATTGTACATTACATACTCATTTCCATGAAGACCATGGGAAACTGGAGGGACAGGTGCATAGATGAAAGTTCAAATTGGTGAATATAAAACATCGATGGGAAAGGCCTGACAGAATCTGTGTGGGGAAAATATATGAAATTTTGAGGAAAAACAATTTTTAAAAAGGAGCACAGTTACACTGCTACAATCTTTGATACAGAATATCTTCACTTTCTGAGGGAAAAGCTCTGTCTTCCCCACAGTAGATAGGCAGAGGGAGAGGTAGGCCTTTGGGTCTTAGGCAGCTCCTGCGTGTGAACTTCAGGAGGTGGGAAATAGTGGAAAACATGGGAAATTAGAGAGAAATAGAATTGTAATGCTGAGAAAACTTGTAAGTAGGACATTGATTTAAAAAATCCAATTTTAGTACTTCACAAAAAGTTAAATTGATGACTGAAAATTCTAATCATAAGAGAAAAAAGATGATTTTTGTTGTTGTTTTGCCTGCTCAGCCTGCCCTGAGGGGTTGGGGGGGCTGGTGGGAAGTGAACTTTGGTCCCCTGGGCATTCCTACACTTGCCTAAACTGGAGCTTTACACTGCTGAGCTATCTTCTTGACCGCCCAAAAGGTGGAATTTTTATTGGGAACAATTGGAAAAACTAAAGACATGAAATATAAATATAAGAAAATACTAAGAACCATTCTACTTTAGTAAATCACTGAATTATTTTGTAGTAGAAGTAGTATAATTGAAAAGCATAAATCTTAGAAAGACTGTAATGGCTAACACAACAAAGAAAATTAAAGCATGATAAAATGTAATCATGAAATAAGCACCACATTCAAGATTTTTACAAACATAAGAGAATGTGATATGCAAACAATACTTTCATAGGTTCCTGGGTTATTTTTTTATTTTTTATTTTTTTAGAATTTTTTATTTTATTTATTTTTTTCTTGTTTCAGAACCTTTATTTGTTTATTCACTCATTGTTATGGCCGGCTCAGCCTGCCCAGAGGGCAGGACTGGCGCACCATGTGGTGCCGGGGATCGAACCGCGGTCCCTGAAGCCGCCCAAGCTTTCCCAAGCAGGCGCTTTAGACCACTGAGCCATCCCGTCAAGCCCCAGGTTCCTGGGTTATGATTAGAGACAATCTAACATAATTTCTCAGCAATTAAAAAATTCCATAAAGTATGTAACCTACTTTAATAATTTTGAAAATAAGTTTTAAAATATAATTTCTACCTTGCAAAAGTTTAGAAGCTAAAATACAGATCAATATCATTTATTCATGTATACAAAGTAGTATATGTCCAATGAGAAAATCATGTCATCTTCATGAAGATATATATACCAACTGTATTATTTCTGTCAAACAGCAAGAAAATTCAGTTTATAATTTTCATAAATTTAGTCTCTAATAAAAAGAATTGCGAGCCAATTAATTGAAGAATAAGATTAAAATGAGATTTCTCAATGAAAAAATCAGATCAAACAAAGTACTTCAGAAAAGTCATACTTCAAGAATACTTTGTTTAAAACACAAAGTTCCATTAAGTTTCAAGGAAAAGAGACTTAAAAATACTCTTATCCGCTCATCTGTTTGAGTCATCATTCAGCAGAGCAATAATTATTGGAAGTTTTGCCCAATTCATTTTGTTCACATGCTAACTATTCATGGCATGACATGTCACAGCAATTACTGTCAAGAGAATTACTATTAAAAGAATCACTTTCTCTGCACTTAAGGCATTTTCACTTAAAACAAAAAGGATAAAAGTAGTCATTATGTGCCTATTATGGAAGGATCTGCTCCTGGATATCTGTACATCTTTTTCTTCCTTCTGATTTTCAAATGAATGTGACTGAGGAAATACCAGTTTCTGACAACAGCATTGCCTTTACCATTTGTGTAAGATGTGTATTTTGTTCACAGATGTTCATTTTTCCCCTAGGGAATTCTGCTTTCCTGCCCACTTGTCTTTGGCTTGGGCCTTCTGACTTTCTTTGTCAAGTAGAGATTATGAGGAGAAGTGACATGTATTCTTCCAGGCAAAAGCAATACGCTTCTTCACATTGTTGCCTGGATCACAGTTCCTCTCATCAGGACACTTTCTAAAGTCTGAATAGAAGCTCCTGTTTCAGGCTGAGCCCAAAGTGGAGAGAATGGGGGGAAGGACCTATTTGGCCAGTACTTGACATGTCGTATCAGCCATAGATACATGTTTAATGTAGTAAATCACTAAAAGTGGAAGTTTGATCGTTCTCTCAGTATAACAGCATAACTTCAGGGAAATAATCACTTCTTGTTAACCAGCAGAAAAATCTCCTATGGGCTCACATTTTTGTCATATAATATATATTTCTGTCATTGTGTATTGTTGGCTCTCATAAATAAAAGCATCAGCCTCACTAGGTCTGGGACTTCGTGTTGCTGAGTTCCTGGGATGTTGTTCAGCCACTCTGACAATTACCAGACAAACAGAAGAAAGATCTATGGGAGAAAGAAGAGGATTTCAAGCTAAGGCAATTACTGCCCAAAAATACCAGAGGAGCGATATAAGATGCTGAATTTTAGCAATTTAATTTACTAGTTCTAGAAAGAGAGAAACGTGGAATCAAAATAGGAAGATTAGAGTGCTAGAGATCTGGATTAGCTTGTTCAGCCTTCCATATCTGAGATATGAAGTTTAAATAAAGACATTTTATTACAGGAAAAGGCAGCCTCCTCAAAATATACCCCTCACTACAAAAGTACGTACTCCTTTTTTTCCACCTTCTGAAACAATTCTTAAAGTCTTCTCTCATGAGTGTCTTTAATTGTGCTGATATGGATGCCCAGATGTCATGAATTAAAACTTTTCACTTGCCTGGTTGTTTTGACTTTGGAAAAGTCAGTGTTTCTGTGTGCCTATCCTTCCTTTACATGGCTCTCGGCAGCAGCATTCAGTGTATATTTTGATTCCAGCCATGATTTCCTTAGAGAACAGAGTTCTGGCTCAGCCTGGGGAAAAAAAAAAAAAAAAAATCACCAGGCTGCTACATGGACTCTTGTGGAAACTTATTCACTAAAAGGAAACTACTGGCTGGATAGTGGACTACTTTACTTCAGAATGAACCAAGAGAGTATGTCAGAGGTAATGCCCTTCTGGGTTATGAGGACAGAGCAATGAGGGAGCTTGCATGCTGCCACATCAAGTAAAGAAAGCAAGACTTTTTTTTTTTAATGATGTCTCCCTAGTGTCCTCCACTTGTAAAGTCTGAGACCATGCAGGAAAGATAAAATAATTTAAAGGTCTCCCTTTGATATTCTTATATCAAGCAACACAGCGTGAATTTGCAGGTGGGATGCATTAAATCCATAACTGGCACTTCAAGGAACGGACTTTGACGATTATCCCAAACAACTGAGAAGGGGTGGGCTATTTTTTAAAAAAATTTTTTTTGGGGGTGGGCTATATTTTTGAAAGAAAGAGAACCATTGATGAAGTAAATTTGTTAGAATTTCATGGCAGATGAAGTGGGCGTCCGAAGGAGATGGTGAAACAAGCTTTCCATTGACTGGGTAATGGATTTCCTGAAATAGAATTCCAGCAAAGAATCTCAGATGTAGAAAGAGAAGATCCTTTAAAAAAGAAGCTAGTGACTAAATATTGAGATGGAATTATCAGTGGAACAATTGAATATAAAAATGTGGAGCACAAGAGATAGCTCTACATTGACATACATTTGCCTTTGTATATAAAATTGTTAAATTTTTTAGTGTTCATACTTGGAAAGAGCTGCTATGTATTCCTACCAATAAAGTTAAATAAAAATTGGATGAAACTATCAAAAATGAAAAGCGAAGGCTGGACAGATCACCTAGAAGCCAGTAATATTTAATGCCAAATTTTGTAAACTTGGCTATGTCAGGATGTCTGGCACGATTTCTGTCCTCACTGATGTCAGTTCTGCATGGCACATGGGGATTCATCCTCTCTTGGGACATCCCACACACCACCTCATTCTGATCTATGGATGCCATCACATGAGTATTTATTCACATTGTACATCATGGATTTTTGCAACAATTTCTAATACAGTAACTGAATTATATGAGCTGTCAGATAGCAGCAGCATCTCAATGCATCATGAGTGACATCTGGGTGGTGATTTATAGCCCTGACCAGAATGAACTCTCACTTCTCCAGGGTGAGTTGTCTTGGTTAAACATTTTAAATGTGTTCTAAGATCCTCTTGGTAAATCAGGGGGCTATGGGTGGGAAGCTACTGGAGAAGAAAGTCTTTAGCATCTCTTTAGTGGCTGAAGTTCTCTAACTGATATCAATATAGTCACAACCCAGATAGTGTCTCTAAAAGCTAGAACCATAAGGAAAACAAGAAACAAGGGGCAAAAAGTCTAATTGAAAGTGATTCAGAGAGAAAAGATTAAATGAGAAATTTAAAGCTAAATTTTCAAGTTAAATGCAGGAAGAAATGTTAAGATAGACAATTTTATACAAGTAAACTGAAATAAAAATAAAATGTAAGATGTAGTGTGGATGCAAAAGCAATGAGACTTAGAATACTGACTGTAGTGTATGAGATGCTATTTAATATGTCCAAGAAATGAATAATCTCAAATTCCTCAGACAAACATGCAAAATTAATTACTAAATATAAAGCTATACGTCTTCACGTCAGAACATACTTAAAATTTATTCTTAAAAGGAAAAACAGAACATGCCAACTTGTGAAATAAATGCTAATGATATAGAGTAGCTCATTTCATTAATGCTGTTTCTTTAAATATATTTTAGGTAGCTAAAGTAGGTAGAAATACTATAGTTAGTAAGACAGGAGTAGACTCTGAAAGGAGGTCTTACAACTGTAAGAGAGACAGACACCTCTGCTGTGGGTCAGACCTCAAGACAAAAGGTAAAACAAAAATGCCCATGTAAGTCGTAAAGGTAAACATCAGAGACTATTGGTATTCTAAGCAGTATCAACCATCTTCAAAAAGCCAAAAGCAGCCACCAACCCAAACCTTTCAGGGAAGAATACTGTCTGTGTTCATATCTGCTTGTTGTGTGAATGACTGTGCCATTTAATCCCCATTTAAACAATTTTATCTGGACAATTACATTTGCAATCTTATTGGTTGACCATAGTCTTGTCCCACCTCATTGCCACGTTGTGATTTCTCATTTTTCTCCCCTTTGGGTCCACTTCACTGCCTGGATTTGCTCAGCAAAATCTCTAAAAAAATTCAGGGCCCTTGGTAATCTACTTAGGTCACCTTTTCTCTCTGTTTTAATGAGAGGTTTCCTTTCCCCCAGTAAATATATTCTGCTATTAACCTCCATCATTCCTAAAATTCATCCTTTAATTTTAGAGAACATAGACACATACCAGGTATCCAGCAGCTTAAGAGGTTTTTGTCCTGTATCAAGTGGAGGTGGGTGGAATACAAATAAAATGGCGAAACACAACAGGCCAGGGACCTGCGTTCTGACTAAAGCCTATCCTAGGTCTCACAGTGTTGCTTTCCACACACTTCCACTGAACTGGTATAGCCACCCTGAGGGAGTCTCTGAAGAATGGCAGATAAGCTTTACTCTAGCCTTCATTTTGAGTCAGGAAAATGTAAAGAAACTCAGTGACCAGACTCTAACTAGTAGTCTCAGAAAATCTGAAACAGCAGACTTATTTATGTATCTCGTGAGCCAGAGATCAAGTGATAGAGAGACAGAGATAGAGACAGAGCCAGAAACAGAGAGACCTAGGGAGAGGAACAGCAGAAAGAAGAAAAGAAGAAAGAGACAAAAAGATAAAGAAAGAGAAAGAACGAAGGGAAAGAACTTAAGCATCCACAAAATTATATTTTGGGGAAGCACAAATTAAATTGTGAATACAAGAAAAAATCTAGTAAACGATCCCTGGAAATACTTTTAAAATTCTGTATTCATCTTAAGAACTGAAAGAAAAATAACTTGCGCATGAAGAGTATAGACAGGTCAGTTGGTAATTTCCTGTTTATGCTGTCATTCCTCAAGATGGTGCCATTGTTTTTTATAAACAATGGAATGGTTATTACACAGAATATGACAAAGGTTTGATCCTAAGGTTTTGAGTGCAAATCTTAACTCTATTCTTTACTGAAGACTTTTTCTCTAATACCTCACATTTCCTTCTAATGTCTAAATGAGAATGGGCTTCAACTTTGCAAAGCGATCTTGAAGTTAAAACAACATACCCAAAGCATCTTGCGTGCGTAGGACACAGAACACAGGTGCACCTCATTTGTTGTTGTTGTACTTAAAGTTACTGACTGGCATCAAGACAGCTACTCTTCAAGCAAAAACTAGCTTGATGAACAAACAGGGGGTTGAATGGCTAAAAGCAAACCAATTAACTTTGCTAATTGGTGTCATAAATGAACACTATCGCTCTTTTGAAAACGTCAGTGCCTTTTTCTCCAAATCATGTTGGAGGCATTAGTAAAATAAAACATTTGATAGTTGCAGTTCAAATCATTTCCATCCTGATTAATTATTTCCTCCAAGTGTCTTTCTCACAAGTGTATTTGTGTTCAGTCAGAGCAATTAGTGTTGTCAGAATTAATTGAGAAGATGACCATTCATATAAAAATACAAGATATAGTAAGTCAGAGATGACAGGGTCAGGGGACATAGACAGCTTAGTCAATTATCACAATAAAATTTGCCTCTAAGGTGAGAAAAGTTGTTCTAAGTGTTATTGATTTTTTTTTCTTGGAAAAATGTGTCCTATTGATTTTTTCCAACTAAACCCATCAGTGTAGTTTTACTACGCTATTCTTGTCTATAGTGACAACCAACGGAAACCTAAAGAAGGAAAGTGGACAGTCATGCGTGGAAAAGGAGAAAAGAGGGCCTCAGATGACGCTACATGAAAGCCTAAGCCCTCCATCCGCGCAGCCACACGTGATAGGATTTCACAACCCAACACCTGAAATGAGAAAAAAACAGATTCATAGGTTTTCAAGTGAATGGGGTGATGAGTTGAAAACGCAGCCCATCACGCTTGCTGCCTCGTGGCTTGTGCATTTGGAAGCAAACAGTTCCGTACTTTCTGCTAAAAATGAAAATGCAAATAATTTGAAATGTTTTTTTTTTTTTCTGTTTCTGCATTTCTTTTAATCATGCTTTGTTTCTCACTTCTGTCATTAGTTGACTCTCCTATTTTCTGCTGGGACGTGGCATTCCAGCATTTGAAAATGTATTTATTCAGTTACTGCAAAAACCAAACAGCGCACTGTCAGAATTCTGAAGACTGTTGTTTATTGTCTGGGTTTGCACTGTCAAAATCATGTGTGTTTCAAAGACCAACTTCTGCACAGCTGTCCAAGAGTAGCGAGCTTGTGTTGTCTTCCTCCAAACAACTTTGCTACTTTGTTTCCCCTCCCTCTCGCTTTCCATTTTTCTTCCTTTCTTTTGTTTTTCTTTGCTCATCTTTTCCGTTCCCTTAGCTTCTTTTTTAGTTTCTCTCATTTCTCTTATGGTTGGAAGTTCAAAACAAATAATTTGACTTGAAAGCTCAATATCTGTCCAAAAAGTTTTGTCAGAAAAGTTGATTATTTATACTAGTCAGCTTTCCTGATGTGTGGGGAAAAAATAGCCCAACACCCACAACCTAAGGAAAGAGAAATCATCTTTGGATCACTATTCTTAGGCTATTTGTTCCATATTCACCAGGCTCCAAGACAGAAAGACAAGGTGAAAGGGTGTAGGTGAGGGCCAGCAGCTTGCTCTATGGCAGACCACAAGCAAGGAGCTAAAGTGGCGCAGGGTCAAGGGCACATTTCTCCAGGTGGTGCCCACAGACACTCAAGTGCACCCAGGCCCCATCTCCCAGCAGCCCACTCCATACATGAGCTCACTCCCAGATGGACCTACTGATGAGAACAGAGCCCCATGATCCGACTGCCTTTCTTTCACACACATCAGACGTTGGGGAACATTTTAGACAATAACATTATTCTATTGGTATCAGACTGAACAGGATAGTGTGCTGTTATTTTTATTTATTTTTTTTAAGAATTTTTTATTTTAGCCGGGTGTGGTGGCGCACACCTGTAATCCCAGCACTCGGGAGGCTGAGGCAGGAGGATTGGTGCGAGTTCGAGACCAGTGTGGGCTACAAAAGTGAGCTCAAGGCCAGCCTCAACTGCACAGTGAGACCCTGTGCCAAAAAAATCCAAAAAAAAAAAAAAAAATTTATTTTATTTTATTTTTTTTCTTGTGCTGTTATTTTTTAAATTTATTTATTTATTCATTTAAAATATTTAGTACAAGGTCTCAATATGCAGCTCAGACTCATAGTGATCCTCTTGGTTTGGCCTCTTCAAACAGGTATGTGTCACCATGCCCAGAGTCAGCATGTCATAAAGATTGTACCTCTAGACACAAGCTGGTAGAAGTCTCCCTTAATCTCAACAGTTTCTGATGTTAGTTTATGTGCTGGCAAATGACTACTTAAGCGCTCTAAGTAAATGAAAGGAATTAAGGAAATTTACTTAGGTACTCTGAGAATTTCTGAACCATTTAGAATAGTTTTTTTGAAAGTGTTCCCTCAGTGTGTTTTCTGGCTGCTTAGGACAATTTCACATCTAGATACTGATCATGTCATGAAAAAAAAAAAAAAACTCAATTATTAACAGAGTAAGTTATTAAGGGATACAACACAGAATTTCTTTGTTCTTTTCTTTCTCTCTCTCTTTTATTGTATTTGGTTGTTACAGAGTCTCACTATAACACTACACAGCTCACACTCATAATGAAGGTCCTATTTTTTAGCCTCCACAGCACTGAGATTACAGGAGTATGTCAATATGCCCAAATTCAAACACTGTGTTTCTTATATCATTCTCAAATGAGAAACAGATCAAGAGATGGAATGTGCCAGGGGAGGAGGTAAAAAGGACATAAGATATGTTATATACATGCAACAGCTCCATCCAAGCAATGCAAGCTTCGGTAATGCAAATATGTATTAATGAGAATAAACAATAGAGCAAAAAAATAATGGGAAATAAATTGTTTAAAAATAAAAATTTTGCTCAGGGACCAAAGGTTCGATCCCCAGGCCTGATGTGCTCACCCAGCTTCCAGGGATCTCTGAGACAGTAATTGAGTAGTCTGGGCATGGTGACGTGTGCCTGTATTCCCACCTCTTGGAAGGCTGCAAACAGGTGGATCACTATGAGCCTGATCTTGTAGTAAGACCCTGAACACCCTGTAGACACTTTCCTAATATATATATATATATATATATATATATATATATATATATATGTATATATATATTATATATAATAAAATATGAAAAATCTCCAGTTATCTGATCTAAAGTTTTTCACTAAATATATTGTTATGAGAAATATATCCTTTAAAAAGAGGGAGACTGGGGCTGGGGAGACAGCTCCATAGCACAAGTGCCTGCCTGGCAAGTGCAAGGTTGTGAGTTCTAACCCTGGTCCCCGCCCCAGAAAAAAAAAAGAGGGAGACTTTCAGTTTTATAGCTAGCTATAAATTCCAACATTAATATTTGGTTAATAATAAGCATATTTTCAAATATAGATTTTTGCTATTGTGTTCCTACATTAGATGAGAATAATTATAACATCTTGTCTATTAGCACCCCTTATTTTTTTGTGTGCTTTTTTTTTGTGGGACCAGGGTTCAAACTCATGTCCTTGCACTTGCAAGGCAGTCAGCACCCCTTATGTTGAACTTGATGATTACTGATACCATGTAAACTGCTTAAGGTCACAGAGTAGAATAATAAAGAACAAAAGTCTTTTAACTATCGAACCCATATCATACTTTACTTTTTTTTAAATATTAGGAGCACTGTCTTTAAGAAGAGAATATAAAGAATTACTTTACTCTCATTAACAATCAAGTAGGTTAGTTATCAGAAAGATTCTCCCAGAACATAGGAAGTCTGGCTTGATTTTGGCCTATAGTAGTAAGTGGGATACAGATATAGTGAGAGGATAACATTTCAGTGAATTTGAAGATTATTCTCTGCTTCTTTCTAATTTTCCTCTAAATACTGGTAAACTGGAAGATTGCAAGAAATGCCTTATAAAGTAGTGAATACTTTAGAGTTTTTAGTATAAGTCCAATTTTTCTATTTGCAATTACAGTGAGAAGAGGGCAAATAAAAAGTATCAGAATGAGTAATATTGGCACAAATGATAACTCCCCTCAACCAAAATTAAGTTGACTGTTATATTTCCTAATCCTGCAGCTATTTATGCTTCCATCTTTATTAAGAAATGAACTATAGAAGTGGTGCTTAAAAAGAAAGCAAATGTCACAAACTATATCTGTTTCCACAAACTTCCAATTCAGAGAAGCGTAAAGAATTTTAGCTACACATTGCACACGGCTACCTTATTGTCAAATGAAACTGGAAGGGTGGTTATCAAACCTAAAATTCTAAAGACAAGTATGAGAAGATATTGGATATAAGCACACTTCTCATACCGCATTATTTCTGCGGACAGTGTTATAAAAGTTAATGCACAATAGAGAAAAATTATAAGGCAGACCATTAGATTATAGCTAGGTACTGGCCTCCAAGATTTAGCTTCTTCATGGAAAACCTGCACTCTGGCACCATTAGCCTAATTCTTTTCTATGCCTATGAGTTCCTCATTGTTATTTAAGTCAATACAGCACACTTAAATATGATGTAATATTATTTACCTAGTAAAAGACTCACAACTAAAAATGTACCTTTGTTAAATGGTCAAATACTCAAACATGCAAATTCTTTTGAAATACACCCCTACAACCCTGCCAGGCTTACAGTATCAATATGTCATGTCAAGTTTTAAAAGGTATTTAGTTTGTCCAAAACACTTTTCCCTGACATCTTTTGACATACTATTGTTTGATCTTCTCAAAAGAAAAAAAAAAATGAGAAAAATAAATGATACAAGTGTCACACACTGTTACCTTATTTTCATTTTAATATGCTATCATCAACTCAGATGTGAGTCATGGCAAAATTATCATTTTATAGCATGCAGGGATCAGAATGAGGAATTACTTTATTAACCAGTACTTGGTCATTTGAAACACGAAAACAGGTAAGAACACTTCTCGCACATGTAACACATATGTTCTAAGTTGTCCGTGGTTAGTACACCAACCAGACTTTATTATATTCTCTGCATTACATATAATGAAGTTTCAGAGCAGCAGCATTTTCCCTAACCTGGCATTTTTAAAGTATCTATCAACCAGATAAATGTCAATGAAGTCACGTTCATTAGGATGTAGCTCCAAGAAACAAAACAAAGCAAAGTGGCATTTTTACCAGCCAAATCCATTATGTTAGGGCTGGAGCTTAAGTAGAATTTTTTGTTTTCACTTTGAAAGTATGTACAACATACGCATTAGGGAAGCATTTTGATCATGGAACATGCAGAAGTGGTTCCAAACAATATCAGCCATCTAGTTGCTTTGATTATACTCAATTTCAGCAGCGTGAAAGAGATTAGGTAATTCAAATGTAGTCTTAAAACTCACTTAGTGGAAACTTGGTTGTAAAACACAAGACAGAGTTTTAAGAAAGAAAAGAGCATAAAAAGAGTAGATAGGATCACTGTGAAGCCACAGGACCAGCCTGTGGCAAGAGAAGGCATTCAGACCACACCTGTTCACAGACACATGCTACATTAGGCAGAACTGACACAGCAGCAAAGTAAATATGCACATTAACCAAGTTGAAAACTTGTTTTTATTTTCTTTCTTTCTTTTTTTCTTTCTTTCTTTCTTTCTTTCTTTCTTTCTTTCTTTCTTTCTTTCTTTCTTTCTTTCTTTCTTTCTTTCTTTTTGAGACAGGATCTTGCTATGCAGTTCAGGATGGCCTTGAGCTCACTTTTGTAGCCCAGGCTGGTCTGGAACTCGTGCCAATCCTCCTGCCTCAGCCTCCCAAGTGCTGGGATTAAAGGCGTGCGCCACCACGCCCGGCTTATTTTCTAAATTTCAGTGTGGAAGAAACTAAGCAGAAATACAAGGACCAGCATTGAAAATCCCAGAGATAATTGAAATTTGTGCTCTTATTTTCTGAACAAGCCAGAAGAAAAAAGCACATCTTAACCTAAGAAAAGAAGGTAGCGGTATTTAAAGACACCGGGACGCCTGTAATCCCAGCACTCGGGAGGCTGAGGCAGGAGGATTGGTGCGAGTTCGAGACCAGCCTGGGCTACAAAAGTGAGCTCAAGGCCAGCCTGAACTGCATAGCAAGACCCTGTCTCAAAAAGACAAAAAAAAAAAAAAAAAAAAAAGACACCAGGATAACACAGGTTTGAATAAATATTACCCATGAGAATTCAGAGAGTAAGCCACAAATGTGCCGCCCTTCCAGCCATGCATTTTGTGCTCCTAAGTCTTACCTCTGTCCTTGCAATAAAAATGAAACTTCAGATGATTAAAAAACAGACAATGGCAAACAAGTATGCTGAGCCAGCAAGTTAGCTTAGTGGCCTAACATGCCTGAGTAGGCAAGCTTAGGCAGGTGCAGGGGACCGGGTTGGGGTTCAATCCCTGGCACCGCATGTGTCTTAGTTACTTTTTACTCATTGCTGGGACAAATACCTGACACTCAAAATGAAGGAAGAAAAGGTTTATTTAGCTCTCAGTTCGTGGAAGTTTCAGTCCATACTCAGCTGGCCCAAAGGTGAGTGGAACAGAGCAGAGAGTATCCAGTTCGTGGTGGTAGAACAGCAACAAAATGGTGACAGAGGCAGCCAACCAAACACGGCAACAGAGCAACAGCTACAGCTCTAGTCTGTCTCTCTGTCTCTCTTTATATTACATTCAAGCTCTCTGCCTTAGGATATCCGCCCTAGACCACACCCATAGTCTCAGCCTTACTCAGACCAATAATTCCATCAGTACTAAAACACAATCCCAGGGATCACGAATCAAGTCTCAATCTATAGAAGCCACGCCCCATGATTGCATGAGGCTTTAGGGGGACAACTACACATAAACCATACCAACATGCCACAATAGTCCTGCCCTTGGGGCAGGCTGAAGAGCCAAAAATAATTTACAAACACTGAGTACCACATATACTTTTCAGGAGGCTGTTCATATGTTTGCGAAGGTGGTGTGGAGGGCAATTAAGGGACTGGGCTATAGGAAGTGTGGTTCCTTCTGAGTAGAATTTTATATAGAAACAACAAAATTTGAATTTCAATTAATTTTGATTGTTTTTCCAAACATTTAAAGCCATATAGGGGCTAGCGAGATAGCTGAGTAGAATAAGCACTTGCCTGGCAAGTGCCAGGGCCTGAGTTTCATCCCTGGTTCTGCAAAATAAATAAATAAAGCTATATGAAAACATTTGTTAATTCTGAGTTGCAGGAAAAGTGGTACAGGCCCACTCTCTCTTATGTATGGTCATTTGCTGACCCAATTCTGGAGAAATAAAATCTATGTGATAAGTAAGACTTTTCCCTTAGGAATATGCAAAAGCCAGGTTGATTTTTAGTTCAAGGGATTTTCTAGTCTGAATTTCATTTTCAAAAATCAATACCATCCATGGCTTGCAGTATTCTAATTCAATTCCTTGGACACAAGAGCCTATGGCTTAATTTAGTGACAAATAAAAGAGCTTAAATAACTTTGGTAGAATTAACCTCTTATTTCTATTTCTTTGTGTCTTTATCCAAGTGCTATCACAAGGCTATTTCAGAGCTTGAATTTTAAAATAGTCCTTTTGTTTCTATAAAGCACATCAATACCTAATGTGTATTGAAATGTAGCAAAATGTATTTTATGAGAGTGCAGCACTTTAAGTCTCAGTGCCAAAAGTATGAGTGCTACGTCTCGTGTGCAAGAGCCTTTTCATGATTGAGAAGGTGGTGTGAACACAAGAGAGGCCTGGGCTACAGGAACACATTGCCTGGTACGAGTCCCAGCTCTGTTGCTTACCGCAATGTGACTTCGGGTGACTGCTATGTCTGTATCCTAACTGCTCCCCAAAGTCTGTGTGTGGAGGCTTACTCCTCAACCTCCGGCACTGGAGCGAGACGGGAAAATTTTCAGAATATGAGGGCGTAGGTGAGGTTCATCAGAAGATTGCCCCAAAGCAGGGAGCAGAGCCCCCACGTCTCCACTGTCCTCCTTTTCACCTGTTAGCCCTGGGTGAGCTTAGTCCCTGGGCCATCCACTGTCAGGCATGGTGTACTGCCACAAATCCGAAAGCACAGTAGTTGAAACTTCCAAAAAATTGTCATACTAAACTTTTCTGTTATTGTGTTGAGAACCTTAGGTATTTTTTGTTATTGTGAAAGGAAACTGAACAAGTTACATGAACCCCATGCCTCAGTATACTCATCCATAAGATGGAGATATTTTTATACAATTGTCCAGAAGGCACATGTGGAACATATTTAGATCAGGGTCTGACAGAAGTTAATCTTACAGGCCATTTGATTTATTATTAACACAAAGATATTTCTCCTGTATTATTTTCTAATTCTCACAAACCTCCTAAGTAAACATAATAGTACATACATGTAATTTTTTTAATGTATTTAGTACAGGGTCTACAGGGTCTGACTACAGGTCAGCCTAGTCATGATCCTCCTGTTTTCAGCCTCCCAAGTGCTGGGATTACAGGCACATGCCACCACCCCCAATCTCAATCACAGTTTCACACACAACATGCTGAGGATTGAACCCTGGCTATTGTGCTGTGCCTAAGCAGGTGCTTTAGTCCACTGAACTATCTGACTATTTCTTTTTTTATGTATACACAAGTAATTTTGATTTTTTTTTTTTTTTTTTTTTTTGTGGTACTGGGGATTGAACTCAGGACCCTGAACTTGCTGGCGAAATGCTTATTGTACTGAGCTATCTCCCTGCCCCTATATGTGTAATGTTTTTTTTTTTTAGAATTTTTATTTTATTTATTTATTTTTTTCTTGTTTCAGAACCTTTGTTTGTTTATTCACTCATTTTTATGGCTGGCTCAGCCTGCCCTGAGGGCAGGGCTGGCGCAGCATGTGGTGCCGGGAATCGAACCACGGTCGCTGAAGCTGCTCAAGCTTTCCCAAGCAGGGGCTTTAGACCACTGAGCCATCCCGCCAGGCCCCACTAAACGTGTAATTTTGATAAGCATTAAAAATTAGGTGATTCATTTAAACTACTTAGGCGATTGTTAAGACATCTTGACCAATAATATATATATAACAATAGTGCATTTTAATAATTACATTCCTCACTTCTGTCTGAAATATAGTCCTAACTTGAAGTTATAAAAGAATATATAATCAAGCATGTCTAATAAGAGAAGAAAGCTATGACTTCCACTAAGTAGATTCCTCCGTAGCTGTTTCACACATGCAGATTTTAGCCCAGAGTGCATTATTTAACAGAGACCTTCATTAAACTGAAAAGTTTGTCTAGAAGAGTAGGAAAATGTCTCATTGGCAAATTAGTCTCGTCATTTAAACAAATTCTATATCTGCAGTTGAACATTGCATGTACAGTTCTAATTTTAGCATAATATTTTTACATTATATGAAAATCCAATAAGAAAATTCAAAATAGAAGCAACTTCTCCCTATCTCACAAACTTAGCAATTTCCCTTAGGGTAAATAATTTTGACAATTTGACTGCTGTTTTTAGAATATTTACATTTCACAGATGACAGTATCCCCACAATAGTGTAATATTTTATCTCATCTTTGAGATCTTTTAAACAGTAAGTTATATATTTAGTGTTTGAAAGTTAAATAGGTTTAAAACTTGAATTTTGAAACAGAAATAACAATTATGGTAAAAACTTTGAACTCTTAAAAACATAAAGGTCAGGGCCCAGCGGGATGGCTCAGTGGTCTAATGCACCTGTTTGGGAAAGCTTGGGAGGCTTCAGGGACCGCGGTTCGATCCCCGGCACCACATGCTGCGCCAGCCCTGTCGTCAGGGCGCGGGCTGAGCCAGCCATAAAAACGAGTGAATAAGCAAATAAAGGTTATGAAACAAGAAAAGCATAAATAAAAAATTAAAAAAATATATAAAGGTCATATTTTTCAAATTATTTAATTCTTAGACAAAAACAATATTTGACATTTTGATTGACCTTTTTTTTTTTTTAAGTACAAGTGCATCGAAAGTTGGCTCAGGGCTGGCAAGATAGCTCAGCATACTAAGCACCTACTTAGGCAAGCACAAAGACCAGGCTTCAATCTGGCCACCACATGTAGCATCAGCCCTCCCCCTGGCCAAGCTTAGATAGCCACTGAGACCTGTTGTGGTGGCACAAGCCTGAAACCCCAACACTGTGGAGGCTGAAAGCAAGAGGATCACTATGAGTTTGAGCCATGTAATGAGATGCTGTACCAAATACATAAAACAAAAAATAATGAATAAATACAATAAAACAAAAGTAGATTTCTCTGGAACCTCCTACCTACTTCTTCAAAAGCATTATGAATTTAAATCTACATAGAACTGTTACCTAATATTTACCGAGATGACCTTGCACTTGCCAGGCTGTGCAGCATGTGGTGCCAGGGATCATACCGTGGTCCTTCTGGTTGCCTAAGCTTTCCTAAGCAGGTGCTTTAGACTGCTGAACCTTCTTGCCAGCCCCACAATCACTTATATTTGAACATTTTTTCCCTGAATTTCATGCTTAATTCAATTCATTTGAATTCTCCAATTTGCCTCTGCCTTTTCTACCCTTTTTACATCGTTTTCCGGAGAACAATAGCTATAAATATTTACCTAAGACACACTGACCCTCGCCAAATGTCTGTGAAACCTGCACAGGGTGCAAAAGTTCACGAACCGAGGTACCACTGTATTATCTTTCCCTTCTTCAGATGAGAGAACCTGAAATGAGTAGCAACATCTGGTCCCATCTCCAAGATGGTGCAGTGGGCCCAAGGCCATGCTCACAACTTGTACATAATGTGACCCTTAGTGAAGGTGGGCAGGCAGACTGCATAGTCCCAGAGTGGGAGGTGTCTTCTGGGGATCACAGACACATTTAGTTTAATCATTTTTGATAGAAATCTCTGGAAATCTATTAATGGTTCGCTGCTTTCTTAGAAAGAGGTTGCTACAGAGGGCTCACTGTCATCTTGATGGCTCGGCCTCCTGGTGCACACCCAGCGTCACATCCTGCGGGGCTCGGTGCCTGCCAACTTGGCAGCTGTCCTGCTTGCCTCGCACAGATTCTGCTGTGCTTGTGCTCATCAGTCTGGGCCAGTGAGCCAGATGACCAAGGCTTTTAAAGAATATATCCAAAGGCTCTCAGTTCCTCAACTGTGAAACAAAGCTGTTATGCCTGACCAGCGGTGCTCATCCCTGGACAAATCCTTGAATAACTGTATCCAGACCCCACTCTGAGATGTAACAGTCTGAAATGGGGTTTCAACAGTAGTATTTTTAAATGTTCCTGAACTACGTATGTCAGTATACAAACAGAATTAGAAAGGATAGTACGAAGTGATCACTAAAATAGCTTTAAATCTGACATGGGATGTTTCTGCAATTGAAAGAACTGTCTCCAAATGTAGCTCCATGCTGTACCTCACTATCTCTCTGTAGCTTAGCTGTTCATATATAGCATGCACATGCGTCAATGGATACACACCCCAACACAATGTCTTGATTCACTTGAAGTTGTAACGCAGTTCTGCATACATAGGTAAAAGTTTCTTCCTTATTACCAAACCCGCACATTTTTCTTATGTATTTTTTTCTCCATTCCTTCTCCTATTTTTCCAGTGGAAAATTCAGATGAGGGAGTTGCAAATATTAAATAATGAATTGGTAACTTCATAACTCACTGTGATATATCTATATATATATCTATATATATATATCTATATATATATATATATATATATATCCCATTTATATCAACAATTACTGCTATCTTTCTCCTTCTCTGCTCTCCACTCCTGATTTTCTTCTTTGTTTTTTTTTTCCCCCCTTTGGCAATAGCTTTGGGCTATTGCTATGTAATTCTTACTTTCAGAGATAAAATTAGTATGAAATCTGTTGTAATAGACCTTGAGTTTAAAATTGAAAAACTCATCTAGATGAAGAAAGGGCCAAAGAACATGTTGACAGCAACAAAGGAAGTACACAAAGTGTAAACGATGTAACAGTGTAGGATAGTTCAATATGAGTGGTAAATGCATACCTTGCTTGATATTTTAAAGCAAGTTTACAGAGAATCTACTATCTCTTGGTAAAGATGTTAAATTTTCACTCTCAGTGCTCTAGGGAGGCACTGAAGAACCTTGAGCAAACCAGGCACACAGGTAACCCACATTTTGCATTCATTATAGAAATAATAGAATGTGGTCACCATTTAATAATATACACCATTCATAGATTTTAAGGATATAGTGGTGCTACATCTTGATTCCAAATGGCCAATGAATAATGGAGAAATTCACTGAAATAATGGAGAAAAACATAGTTATATATTTTAGAATGGTAGATGAGTTTATCATTTATAGTCTCTCAGGCATATAGTTCAGAAATCTAATTTAGAGGATGACAATGTGAACATCTGTTTTTTTTTTTTTCCAGAATTGGGGATCAAATCCAGGACATTGCACTTACCAGGCAGGCACTTGCACCGCTGAGCTATCTTCCTGGCCCCCTGTGAACGTCTGTTTCTATTTGTCAGCTCTGAAGAAGTGATCAGGACTTAACTGATCACATTCCACATGTGCAATGCAAGGATCTGAAATGGAAGGAGAACAAGGTGGAATGAATTGCATAGCTTTTTAAAAACTATAGTCTGATAAAATGAACTGTTGAATTGAGTTATAAGGATAGAACTCTCAGAATCATAATCATTAAGAAGTAGCCAAAGTTAAAGAAACTGCCTTGTTAATAGAAAAGTAATGGGTAGACAGGAAAGAAAAAGAAATTTATACAGACTAATAGTAGAAAACTTTCAGTAGAAGAATATTTCTGGAACATGTGTAGTATTGGTGTTAAATGTTCTAGAAACTACTGTGCTGAGTTTAGCCATGAGGGTTGGCTGAGAGCTGAGAAATAAACAGCAATTAGGGAAGTATATCTTTTTAAACTGCTATATGAATTTAGTTATTATTCTCCAATAATTAATACTCAATTACATGAATTTCTAATTTGGAAATTGTGTGGTAAATCATATTCCTTGGATTAAAAAGTTATCTTCCTTCATATCAATTAACTTTGCTCTCTTTTAGCTACAGAACTTCCCACCATTCTTGTGTTTCCAATGTCCTGCTGATTATCAGCTCCCCAATTATTTACCTATGGAATCAAGGGAATGAATATACGTCTTCCAAATTCCCTGTTTCTCCCAACGTCAGTATTTAAATTCATATGTGGAAGACTGTCTTATGATTATACCTAGGGCAGGCTGTAACTAATGCATCTCTAAAAAGTTACTCCCACAATCCACTTGTTTTAAGAAGTGAGTTTAGCCAAACCCTAGATGATGGTATTCAGCTTAGCCTTAACCCCTTGCCAAAGACCATAGTAGAGACCAGAGATAGGGCTCATGAAATCTGGAGCTCTGAAAAGAGGCAACATGACAGTTGATGATGCGACCATTCCACAAATTCCTTTTCCATAATTATAATCCATTTCACTTGAAAACATAAGATTGTTGTTGACCGCAACCTATCCCTGGTGTCTTCTATTTTTGATGCAATAATAATTTGTTCCCCTTTTTATTTGTCCTGCTGGGGTGGGCACCTTATCTCCAGAAATCACACATGACCTCTGTACCTAACCTGTAGGTATCAAATGCTGCTGAGTCTCGTGTTTAACACCAGTGCTAAACTCAAGCAAATTTCTATACTTCCTTATCTAGCAGAAAACTTAACTTCATCTTTCTTATGAAAATGTCAAATATCCAGAGCAGAATCTTTGATTTGTACATCACAATAAAGACGAAATAAAGCAAAATAAATGAAAGAACAAGTTCCTTTTCTCCTTATACACGTCTATAAAGGGTAGCGCCAAAAACAGAAATCCTGGGGCAAAGTGCATGAGTGTCATGTGTTTTTCCTCAGTTTACCTTATGCTATTCTCATAGCAATGGCTAATAAGCCTCTTGGCTTCTCTCTTCTGTAGCCATGTTCTACTTCTGATTTTTTCTCCCATCATCTCTTAAAACAGCAGCACCCAAGGCACCCTGTTCCCTTTGTATTTCTCCTTAGATTCTTCCAAAATAAAAACACAGCTAGTTTGCATGATCATCATCAAAATACAAGGAAGATCCTATGTTCTCTGGTCAAATTTTCTGATGGCTCCCAGATGCAAACTTTGACTTATAAGATTCTACTTCATGATGTTTTTGTGGTTATGGGCTCATGGCAAAACTACTCACACTTTAGAAGATAGTATGATAGGAAAAACTGCTCCTCCTAGTCTCAGCTTTTTTAAAGTAATTCATGTCAACATCCTAGCTTATGAGGTGATAGTGGTAGGAGCTAGGACTGCAGGAAGAGTGTTTAAGTCAAGATGTGGAAGCCCACCGGAATGGGATAAGCAGTCTTGTGGGAGATTTCACAGATCTCCGCAGTCCCTTCCACCTTTGATTACACAAAGAAGGTGTAGAAGTAGGGTGGGCTTGCTGACTTCTCATTAAAAAATAAATAAAATAAAAATAAAAACAAAAACAAAAACCCAAAAACTTCATTTTCTTATAAACTATTCTGTTTACTGCTTTTTTGTTACAGCAGTTCAAACAGCCTAGCTGGGTTCTGCTACCTCATAGAACTCAAAAAAATTTAAGAGCTCCTTAATTAGTTGATTACTTGCAATTCAACATAACATTCTTCAAGATGGGTTTTGCAATATTTTCTTCATGTGTGGACTGTCCCTACTGCATCCAACTCTTTGATAAAAGTATCAGTGACTCAGGCTTTCTATTTTCTTACCTGCTGTTTTACAGAAGTTACAATTTTTTACCTGGGTTATGTCTTACTGCTTCCAAAAACTTAGGCTCCACCAAGCAGACAGTTTGACTAAATCTCTTCTATGTTGAAGATTTTGATCTATGGTAGGTGACATACATTTATCTTTGGATGAATAAATATATTAATTTAAACATATTCAGGAGGTTGCAAATCTACCTTAGGTAGAGTGGATAGTTTCAGTGTAGGATGTAAGACTAATTAGAGATTGTACAATACTTTAGATTTTACAGAATTCTTTAACAGGTATTCCAACATAAAAATTATAGCTTAGACATATTTAAAGAGACTAGGCCTAAAGGAAGTTAATTGACAGCTATGAATTGGTAGAGTGAAAGAGGAATCCTTCATTTTTCAAAATTTTCTACCTGGCTGAGCTTCAGGACTGATGTTTGTTTCCTGTTCAGTGCATTATAAAAGATGCATAAGAAATAAATTCTGGCCACATGGTTACATAGTTTGCTAGATACAGATGAATATTTTAAATTCAAGTATTTCAAATAACTTATACTCTTAGTAAACAGTAGTTTAGTGGCAAAATAGCTATCAATCTGTCTAATTTTTGTAATGTAAAAGAAATCATAACATTCATTGTTATAGTGCTTTGAAGGAAACCATGCGTTTGAACCAGAATGAGATTGTTAATTATGAATTGGGCAGGACACTTGCTATACATATTTTATAAATTTAAATTTCTTTTATTTATTGCATTTCATTTTTTGATCCTATGACTGAATTTAGACCTGTTTGAATTCATGACTTCAGAAAGCAACAAGGATATAAGGCAACCTTGTTTATTACACATGACCTAAAGCTATTATTTTATTGGCGTGTGATACAACATACTCATGAAACTACTCGTGCATTCTGTTTTCAAGGCATTGCTAATTTATTTCAAAAACTCTTTAGCATACTTATTTAAATAAAACTTATGAGAAAGGACCCACTTTTCCTAAGAGAAAATATACTACTTAGAACTTCCAGTGAGATATGTGGTTCTCTGAGTAAACATACACAATACTTATATTCCATAAAGTATTCCATCACTATATCTTTAAATTTTAGATTTCATTATGAATTTTGCAGTACTGTAAAACCCTTCATAATAACGATGTCAAAACCAATTAGCTTGCCACTGATGTGATTAAAAATACACATTGTGTATCAGAAAAGGTGCATATTGTAGAGATTAATTTAAAGGAGCCCATTTTGCTCATGATAATTACAGGCTACGACATTTTCATTCTTGGCAGAGTATTATACGTTTCCGTGTGCACAGTATATTTACAATGAAATCTTATGTACTTTGTGGTCTGATAATTGGGTTAGGTTAGGTTTTTAAATTATAAATAGTGACTTAAAATAATGCCGTCTAAATTTACTTATGCATCCAAGTCTTGTAGTTAATGAGTATTACTTGTGCTTGGAGTAAAAAAAAAAAAAATGAATAGAATAAGATTTACCTTCTCAAAGGTGGTTTATAAGGCTACAGAGAGAAATCAATGATTATAAGGATTTCCTTGCACACAGCAGATGCTGAATAGAGATATACTCTGGTTTATGCATTTGATTAGGTGTATGATTATTAATTCATTGCAATTCAGCTGCATAACATTTTTATAAGATTAATATGAATTTAATCAGGAAAGTTTGATCTTCCCAAAGTTTTGTTAGACAAATATGTTTCTAAGTTACACTAGAGTCCTAACATTTGAAAATGAGAAAATTTTATAAATAAACATGATTTTTAAATCCAGATAGCACCATTATTCCACTTTGCTTCTTAGAGCATACTTGACATGCAAATATGTTATTTTTAAGGGGAATATTCACAAAGTGGTAATTAAAGCACTCAAAATAAGTTTCATTGAATTTTAAACACAGATTTCAGATTTTTAAATTGAAATATAAATATGTTTATTATGTAAAACAGGATGGAAATGTTAGTATTTGCTGATATAGTTCTAGTGATTCATAAGTAATTTGTATGAAATGAAAAAATAATATATGTGCATTTAGTAATCTTAATTTTAGTAAGAGAAAAACATGGAAATGGATAGGAAACAAGCATTTATTAAAAACATGGATTATGAGTTTATTTTACATGTATTATTTTATTTATTCTTAGCAAATTTCTTAGCTGAAGATAAGAGTGAAATGATAGCTTTTTTGGGAAAGCAGCAAAGAAATGCACTAACTGCACTGACAAAAAGTACAATGACAAAAATAACTTTTTCTTGATTTCATTGTGCAGCACTTAGAAGGTTGCTTTGAGTATAAATATATGAATGATAACATTCTACAGATGCAGGCAGCTTATAATTGCACTTAGCTGTATGATGTTGAAGTTCTCAAATGGAAATCAATTGATGTTATTTGTAAGTAAGCAGAGGAACCTTTGCAATACAATCTTATGAAGGTGACCACGGTAGGACAAAATACTTTGCCTTATATTTTCTGTGACTACATTCTTACTTATGAAATATTTTATTGCAGTTCAAGACATTGTATTTCATTTTCCGGACTATAATGTCTGAATAATTAATAAATAAAATATTTAATTTCATTTGAGGGGCAATTTATCTAAATTATTAAATAAGACATATTTAATAGAAATCTTGAAATTTCTCATTGGTGGGTAACATAGTTAGCTCTAGTTTGTTACTTATAACTACCATGAAACTACATGCATAAGCCCAAAGTAGATGGAAGACATTACTTTCACAGCATAATCTGAAGTCTATGCTCCCATTTCAATAAATTCTGAAAGGCTGAATATATTACTTTAAATTGCATTGTCTATACTGTTAACTTCACCCTGTTTCTTGAAATGTACCTGTCCTAATTTACTGTAAAAACAACACATACTAAATCCAACTGTATTTTGCCTACCTCTTGGAAATAGGGGAAACTAATGAAGGATTTAGCACTTTGATAAAACACAGTAAGCTAGAGAATCTTATGAGTCATCCTTACACTAACTTGTCTTCTGGGAAATCTATGCTTACAGATTCGAGTGAGCCCGCTGCTCCTCCAAAACTCGCTGTCAGATTTCCCTCCTTAACTTGTTTACCCGTTATCCAAAAGACTTCTTACCCCTCTTCGCGAATTTCTAGTTCCTTTCCATTTTCCTAAGGCGCTGATACACTTTTATGGCCTCACCACACCACATTATTTTGACACAACGCACCATCACAACACTCTTGTGTATCCACACTCTTGTGTCTTCACGCTGTGTCATCTGCTAAGCAGTCTGCTTCTTTAGCTAATCGTGCAAACCTCTACTTGTGCCCTGTAGTTTACACCATCTCCCATAGTACAGAATTTTTTTAATTTAATATTTTATTGCTTAAATTTAACAATGGTTATATGTAATGTAATACAGAATTTTCTATTGTGAGCATTTCTTCACTTTCTTATAATATCTTTCTCTGCATTCAACAGTTATATTTAGTATAATTGAATATGAATAACTGTTGGAAGGCAACACTATGGATTACAACAAATAATATGAAATTGATATTACTTTGTTAAGTGAAATTCTGTATTGCTTGTAACTGTTTTCTGTTTTAATACTATTTTGTACTCCCTTTACAAATAAAAAAAAAGTTAAAAAAGAAAGAGCTCATTGTGTTTCTTAACCTCCTATCTTCAATTATCTATCTTTCTTTATTAGATACCACTCAAATAAGTTAAACAAGGTGTCTGAAAATTTTCTCTTCTTTTATGATTTAAATCTGCTGTGTCCCCCAAGAGCCTCCTGGATTAAAAAGAAATTGGAATGTGAAGATGCTTTGCTTCTCAGGGATTAGTTTACTGATGAATCCAGACCTAGATGTGTGCTTAGGAGGTGAGTATGGGAGGAAGACTTTGTTCAGATGGAGAGTGACTTGGTAAAATGTACCCAGCCCCTCCTCCATTTCCCCTGTTCTCTCTGTTCCTTGGTTCACATGACGCACACAGCTTCCCTCTGCCAGACCCATCCTGCCTCACAGCCAACTAGCTATATACAAAATACTCTTAAGAAGTTAGCCGAAATAAACTCCTCCCTTAACATACTGAGGTCAGATGCTTCTTCAAAGTGACAAGCAAACAACTAAGAAATATTTGGCTTCCCAGAAGTGGTGTTTTTACAGACTCTGGATGACAATATGGAAAGGAAGCAATGAGAAACGACTTGCCAAGAAGTTTGCAAAGTTTGGGTGATGTGCCCAGAAAAGGCCTGTAATGTATTAAACTGAGCCCAATGCGTGAAACTGCTCAGAATTTATCAAACCAGAATGCTGATAGAAAATCAGAGGGCAAAGGTCATTGCAGGAGGCTTCCTTTGACAATAAGAACTCTATTGGCTTTGTGGGTAGAGGACATGTGTATTATGTTGTGACAGGAAATTGGTCTGTATTTAGGTTACTTTCTGAGAACTTTCTGGAGACTAAGATTAAAGGCAGTAGGCTGAGTAACATGGCAGGGGAACTTTTAAGGCAGCCCAGCATTTAATCTATGCCATGAATATTGCTGGAGGCCTTTATCCAATTTTATGGTGAGAAACAAGAGCAAAAAGCCCATTAAAAAAAAAAACAAAAAACTTTAAGTATTGACAGAATTTTCCTGGAAAGTTGGGACACAGAAAAATGCCATGCTGAAAGATTAATTAAAAATAAGCCCAGTGCTTGGTATCATGTCAGTAGGAAAGTCAGCTCGCTTAAGAGCATGTAAAAATCGCATCTCATACAAGGCCATAAAAGTATAAAGGAAAATTGTTAAAGATGTTGGATGTTGGGTTTAGAAGTATAGAGCAATCTGATCAGGAAGGGCTATCTAGGTGATTGTTTCCCAGAATCTGGTTCAGTGCTTAATTGTCCAGGTGCACAGTACCTACAAGATCATGAATCAAAGGGGCAGAACTGATTAAGCAGGAGGCAGATCTTGGTGCTCTCCATGTAATACTTGTTTATGGTCATGGAGAATGCTATAGTTCTGTGGTCAAGGAGGCTTCTACCAGGATTATGGAAGAAGTCATGGAAGGCCAGGCAGTGTGCTCTAGAAAGACCAGTGCACAAAACAGTGAGAATAACATATTAAAGACCCCCAGAGTTTTGAGAAGTCACAACATAGAATGTGGGAGGAAAGCCACAAGGAATGACCAAAACTGGTGAAAGAGAAAAACCATGAAGGACACAGCTGGTAATACCTTAGGAGAGGGGCTGCTGGAGTCTCTTGGTGTTCATGTCCCACCTCACCTGGCCTGGGTCCTGGTCATGGAGCTACCAGATTTACTATTTGCCTTGTTCCTTTTCTGTTTTGATTTAGGTACATTCTTTCAATTTTCCTGTTTTTCCTTTTTGGAATGGAAGTGTTTACCCTAAGTTATTAGATGTCAGATATACATACATATATATATATATATATATATATGTATATATATATATACATATGTATATATATATGTCTATATGCATATATATATATATATATATATAAAGAATATTTTAGGTGTATGGTATCTTTCTATGTAGTTCAAACACATAGTGATCCTCCTGTCTCAGCCTCCTTAGTGTTGGGATAACAGGCATGTGCTATCAAGCCCAGTTGCAGAGCCAGCACCGCATGTGGTACTGAGAATCGAACTCAGGACTTTCCACTTGCCAGGCAGGTGCTTACGGGCCTGAGCTATCTCCCCATTTGGACATCAGTAGTATTTAACATTCATTTTAATTATTTCATGGGCTCACACTAAGAGTTTGTTTTCAGTCTTGAATTTTTCAGCTGTGTGGGAACTGATAAGAATTTGGGAATGATTAAAGATGAACTCTATCCATTTTGTGTACAGGGATGGTCATGAGTCTTTTGGGAGTCAGAGATAAAATGTTCTTTCAGTCAGATGTATCCCCAGAGAGTCTTATTTGTTTGAGGATGATTGGCCTGTGGAGATGATATCCTTACTGGTACATTAGACCATTGATGAACTCATAGCCACATATGCTTTTAGGAGCTGGAACAGGGCAGAAGAGGCAGCTCAAGGGAGATACATGCGGGAGCAACTGTCTTCCTCCCCAGTTCATTTCTATTTTACCTAATTCTGGCTGCAATAATCTGAGCAGCCCTCCTCTGCCTGGCTTCTTCCTTATGCCCCTCCCACCTTGAAGCCAGCCAATTACAGGCTGAATCTTCTATAAAAGTTGAACCAGAATCCACTTCACTTGCCCTAAGTAGTAGATGTTGGTTCTTTTGTCTCAGTAACAAGAAAATGGGCTTGTCAACAACCTCAATCAAGATTTAATTTGCCTGCCTCCTTCAAGAAGACTTTTTCAAGGTTATTACATTCAAGTGAAAACTCTAAACCTGCTCACATTTTATAATTTAATCAGGTCATTATTTGACACTTCCATATGACTTTCTTAGCAACATTTCATGGGAGTTTTGACATATCTTAAATTCATCCTTTTTCATTTTTAGAATCCACCTTTTATTCTTGTTGGCTGTTCATTGTATTACTCCTGTCCTCTAAGTACTGAAAATGTTTTCATCACTCCATTTCCTTGTAAGAGTCCATAGTGTCAACTAGTGAAATGTGGCTTTATATTATTTGGAACAATGTCTCTGAAATTTATATATTTTGTCCTACTAAGATCTACTAAGTTACAGACTTTCTTCTGTAAGCATTTACATTAAATATTATATACTTAACAATATATCTTGGCCTTCATCAGGCCTTCTAAACTGTTCAGTATTTTTACTTCAATTAATGACAAAAGTTTCTTATGAAGCTATTCATAATCATTAGCAACTGAGCTGTTTTTAATGTATCTCTTGTCAAACTCAACATACAATCAAACAATAACTCTTCCTATTTCTATTTCCTGGCAAAAATAATTATCAACTTTTGGGGGCAAATAACTGAAAAGAATTATAATGCAAAGTATATTGAAAGGTATGATTCTACTGCCACAGCAGTGAAAATTAATACAATTAGGTGGATGAAAGATGTCAGAATTCAAAACATTTCTCATTTGAGGTGCAGAATAAAAGTAGCACAGCACATTTGCACATATATGAGTAGATATGCAGCCATGGTCCTCTGACAATCAGCTTGTCACTGGGACTAACAGGAAGAAGGTTGAAGGGTGTCGGGGAGCAATGCTTCCACCTTATGGCAGCCAGGAAGCCTGAGGGAGAGCAAGAAAGCAGAGGCATAGAAATGAGCTGGAGCCAGGCGTGGTGGCGCACACCTGTAATCTCAGCACTTGGGAGGCTGAGGCAGGTGGATCAGTGCGAGTTCAAGACCAGCCTGAGCTACAAAAGTGAGTTCAAGGGGCCAGCCTGAACTGCATTGTGAAACCCTGTCTCAAAAAGACAAAAACAAACAAATCAAAACAAAACAAAACAAAATAAAAAAAGAAATGAGCTGGGAACAAGAAACAGGAAATTCCTTGGAAAGGCTCATCCTCAAGTGCTGTATGTCTTCCACTGTGCCCCGTCACTTACTAAGACCATTCAGTGATGAGTTAATCCATAGATCAACCCCATGATGAAGTCAAGGTCCTCCTGATCCACCTATCTCTGTAGCACCCATCCCTCAACATTGCTGAGTAAGGGATGAAACCCAGACTATCTATTCATGGAATATCCATCATTGAACAACCTGATATTTCCTGTATAGAAGACACACGAGTCATAGCCTTCCTTGGTAAGCATTTCAACCCACAACAACTACACTCTGGAAAGTATCTGTGAGTTAATCTCAATGACTACATTCTAAGTTCTTAACTGTGTCAAAGTGTTTAGTTCATATTTCAATTGGTAAGAGGAAGTTAAATATCTTAGAAAATATCCATATTCCCCAGTTAGATCTATAATTTATTGTATTTTATTTGACATTTAGTACAAGAGATGCAACATCACATTCAAACACATACAGAAATATGTACAATATAACTACGTTCATTGGAAATCTAGAAAACAAATTACATAAAATTGGAAAAATCTATGGGTAAAAATTTAATTACAGAGAATTCTTTAAGAGTATAAAGAAATAAATAAGATAAAAATTCAAAACATAATATTTGAAGTAAAATATATCAATAGATCAACTAGTGTCACGGTAGTCAGAGTTTAGAAGATAATTATTATGCTGGAGGATGAAACAGAAGAAAAGATCACTAGAGAAAGAGGAAGAGATGTCAAGAGGGAGGGAGAGAGAAGCTCAGAAGATGGTCTGAGAAGAATACAAAGATCAAATATTTTTCATAACTACGCCTGCTCTAACTTAATAGCAAAACAAAAGCAGTGGAAAGAAAGAATAGACATAAATTATGTATGCACACATATATATATATGTATATATATATATGTACATATATATATACATATATATATACATATATATATGTATATATATATATGTACATATATATATACATATATATATACATATATATATGTATATATATATATATATATATACATATATTCTATTAAATCCATTGAATACTTAAAATTTGAGTTAAGGACATAGTTCAGTGGCACAGTGCCTGTCTGGCAAGCGCAATATCCTGAGTTTGATTCCCAACACCAGAAACACGAAAAAAAAATTAATGAAAAAGTACAAGACCTTTACATAAATATCTGAAAACATTAAGAAGGTCTTTTTTTTCTTTTTTTGGTCTGTCTGAGGATGCCCTCGGGGCATGATATTTTTCAGTTGTAGAGAGCTGGGGATCCAACCCAGATTCTCTGAGCCTGACTGTGTTTGCCTCAGCAGGAGTTTAAACAAGTGTGTCAGTCCACAGGTTCCCCTGAAAACATTAAGAAATATTAATGATATAAGTGAATTGGAAGGCATGTCATAGAATAGGTTAAAGTATATATGGTTTTTGTTGCTTCCAGATGTTTTTGTTTTCTTTCTTTCTTGCTTGCTTTTTTTTTTTTTTTTTTTTTTTTTTTTTTTTTTTTTTTTTTTTTTTTTTTTTTTTTTTTTTTTTTTTTTTTTTTTTTTTTTTTTTTTTTTTTTTTTTTTTTTTTTTTTTTTTTTTTTTTTTTTTTTTTTTTTTTTTTTTTTTTTTTTTTTTTTTTTTTTTTTTTTTTTTTTTTTTTTTTTGCTTCTGAGTTGTATTACAGGTTGCCCTTGACTTCACTGTGTAACTCAGGCTGGCCTGGAACACTTCTTCATGATGCCCATAACAGTCCTCCTGCCTCTATCTCCCAAGTACTGAGAATACAGGCATGCAACATTTTGCTGTTTCAGTTTTGTACCTTATTCTCTGCAAGTTTGTTTTAAGTTAAGCATAATTCCAATAAATCTTCAAGATGATTTTGATTTACATTAGAGGGAAAACTATGAAGTATTTTGAAAGCATTTTTATAAACAAGACACTATCTGGTTCATAATACCATTTTTGATGTCAAGATGATTTATACCTAATTTCTAGCTCTCGCCCATGTAGACATACTGTGTTTGAGAAAATAAGTTGATTTTTGGGGTGAAAATACTTCAATTTGTACATCCATTTTGAAAAAAGAAGATTCTTACAAAGCATTAGGTGGAATAGTTAGAAAAGTTATCATGTCTACATCCTGTGCTCTGAATAACTACAATGAGGACAACAATATGCATTGTATCAATTATTGAGAATGTACTACTGACATGTTTTGAAACTGTTGAATTGCTATTTCTTATGAAAAGTAATTTTAAAAAGACTCCAAAAAGTAAGCTATAATTAGGTATCTAGATTTGGGAGTAACCAGCTACTACCCAGAAGGAGCAAAGCTATTGCTTGGTACCTAGGCATAGTAATGCATCCAGGTATAATAAAGTATTCTAAGTTTTGAAAAATAAATAAATAAACAAATAAATAAATAAATAAATAAATAAATAAATAAAATCATTAGGAACAAAGCCAACGTTGCAATCAGCATTAAATAACAGTTTCATTTATTTAACTGTCATTCTCTAAGCAATTTAATGTAAAAATTTTGTATAATGAAAATAAGTTTTGAATTTTGCATTATTTCAGTTATGAAACCGCCTTACTATTTTTTCACTCAATAACCTCCTATCCAGCACAGAGGTGTTGACATTTCCTGTTATAGTTCACAAATGCTTCTTGTTTCTTTTGGCAGCTGGCACTTCTGTCTAAATGTCAGAGCATCTAAGTGACTCATCCATTTCTCTCTATCTTCTTTTCTGAAATTATGGCTTAATAATATGTTTTACTAAAAACAAACAAACAAACAAAAAATAATATGTTTTACTTATTTTTCTCAAGGCCACATTCCAGAGGAATGAGAACATTTTTTAACAAGGATTCCAAGGTTCTTTTGCCACTTACAATGTCTTTGCAAAACGATAATTATTTCCCTAAAATTTTGAAGTGAGTAACTGAAATTAAATCTGATTCATTTTTTCTGCATTTTCAGTCTCTTGGTAGATGATGAATGAAATATGTTTTATGTATTCATTTTTGGTACCAGGGATCAAACTCCAGACCCTCTGCTTGACAGTCAGGCACTTAGGCTCTGGAACAATCTCCCTAGCCCTAAATAAAATATGCTATTTTATTTAATTTAATTTTATTTATTTATGTATTGATGTATTGATGTATTGATGTATTTATGTATGTATGTATGTATGTATGTATGTATGTATGTATGTATGTATTTATTTATTGAGATAGAGTCTCACTATGCAGTTCAGGCTGGCCTTGAACTCACTTTTGTAGCCCAGGCTCATTGAGAACTCGCATCAATACTCCTCCCTCAGCCTCACAAGTGCTGGGATTACAGTTGTGCGCCACTGTGCCTGGTTTATAAATAAAATATTTTAAATTACTTTCTTTTTACTTCTTTTGAGCTCATGTCTAGCTAAATTACTCTTTGTAAGTTAGTCATTGTATTTTTCTATTGTACTTCCTTTCTTTCTGTGCTTAAAATAGGTTCTCACTTAATACATAGAAGGCCAACACAAAACCTCCTGGCTTCATTTCACAATACTTCTTAGAACTTTCAGGATGTCTTGTCTCTTTAGAAATGAACAAATCAGAATTTCAAAATGTTTAGCATGCAGTATTGATAACGCAAATTACAACTTCTTCAAATGCCTGCAGAATTACAACATTACCAGTATTTGAAATATTTGCTGTATTTTCCTCTTAACTGGTACAATTCAGATGTGACATATTTAAAAAGAAATGTGAAGTGATCAGTGCATGTCAATCACAGTCATTTGATATTATGTGATATTATGGCCGATTAACATTACTCTCAGAGGACCAGGGAGATAACTCAGTGGCCCAACTCAGTGGCCCAAGTGCCTGCCTGGCAAGTGCAAGGTCCTGAGTTTCATTCCCAAGGCCAAAGGGAAAAAAAAATTCTCAGAATTTATATTATTCCAGGACAAGAGAGATGGCTCAGTGGTCTAACATGCCTGCTTAGGAAAGCTTAGGCAACTGCAGGGACCACAGTTTGATCCCAGGCTCTGACAGCCTCACCCCCAGGGAAGGCTGAGCCATAACTAAAAAAAAATAATAATAATAACAGAATTTATATTATTCCACCAAACAAAGTGAAATCTGTCTTTTTTGTACAGGTCTGATTAAATTTAATATTTAAGTGGAACAGGGTACATTTTGAGCTGTGACATGTTCTCCAGGGAAATATTAAGGGAAGTTTGATGGTTTATGTCTAGTTGTCCCACCAAAGACTCATGCAGTCAATGGGTGGGGACTTCTGTAGATTGAGACTTGACTCATGAGTCACTGGGATTATGTGTTTTAGTACTGATCCCTGGGAGTATGTGTTTTACATAATTCTGGAATTACAGGTGTAGCCTAAGGCAGATAGGCTGAGGCAGAGAGCCTGAATGTAATATAAAGAGAAAAAGAGATGGACTAGTGTTGTTGCTCTGCTGCCCTGTTTGGTTGGCTGCTTCTGCCACCATTTTGTTGCTGTTCTGCCGTTATGAACTGGATGCTGTCTGCCCTGTTCCACTCACCCTTGGGCCAGCCGAATATGGACTGAAACCTCCAGTAACTGTGAGCTAATAAACCTTTCTTTCCTTCATTTTGAGCGTTGGGTATTTGTCCCAGCAATGAAAGAAAAGTAACTAAGACAGGAGGACAATGCACTAACCCTACTCACCCCATCAATGTTTTTTTGCTTTTATTCAAATTGTGGAGTACTTCACTAATAAACTCTATTGTTATAAACTGATTATAGTACCTGAGTCAACCCAATTCTACCATAATGAAAATCTTCCTTTGGTTGGAAGTCAGTTATTTCTCAGGGAAGTTACAGGAGCTCTATGTAGGTGATTGTTAATGACATAACTTCATTATAAGTTAGAATTGTATAAATACGTTGGCTAAAGTAAATTTATCTTCAGTTTTTCCTTTCCGTTCACACCAATTCATTCTGTTCATCTTTTGGTTATTCCCATTTTACCACTTTCATGTTCTGAATATCTCTGTAATATTGACTACTCAGTTATATTAGAATGAACCAGGAATCACAGAGGGCTCCAAAAAATGGTGAAGTGAAATTGATGGAGTCATAGCTCACCATTCTCTGTGCTTGGCACCTGGGGATGTAGAATTCAGATGTCTATGACAAGAGACAAAAAGCACAAGTTAATTAATTAGAACAATGTTTTATGCTCTGTCATGATGCACGAAATGAGTTCTATCATCTGAAGTATTTCCCATTCATTCTGAAATTTTGGAAGATGTTGCTGTTTGACGTCTTTTATTTTGGCAAAAGAAAACCTAGGGAATGAAAGGATATATTTCGATGAAACATAAATTCATTGCTAATATTTAAATAAGGAAATTTATTTGTTTAAGCATGCATAAGATCAATGACCATTGTAATGTCTGTGTCCATTATGACGCAGGTAGCAAAGATAATGTAAATGAATCATACAATATTAAGGTTCTATAGTAAACTTAAAACTATTATTTCTACTTTTAATGTCTCCTGGCCCTATTCCAGTGTTGCTTTTCTCCCACAATACATATTGTAAATCACAAATGTATATTATTTATATCAGTAATAGCTATATTTCTGGATGTATATAGTAATTTATTTCATTATTTTCCAATTTGCCAAATTCATGTGAATTCTAATTCCTAACCTTTTCCAATAATGTAGCAGTGAACATTATTTTGAGAGTCTCCCCAATGTATTTGTTGGATAAAATCCTAGGAATGTTATGCCTGTGTCATAATCAAATCTGGAACAAAAAATATGTTGCAAATATGACAAGACTCAAGTATTTAAATAGAATTTCATGGTTATAATGAAAAAAGGAAAAAGAAAGCTCCCACTTAACATAAAAACATCATGAATTGTCAAAAAATTCTAAATCAATGGCCAATGAAAAGGTGGGTACATAAAGCTTAAGTTCTCTCCACCTGAAGTAAGGTCAACATGTGTGCATGTGTGTGTGTGTGTGTGTGTGTGTGTGTGTGTGTGTCTGCACCCACGTGTGTGTACATGCATGATGATATGCATACTTTAGTAGATTCATAATGGAAAAAAATGTTCTGCCAAACATTGGTAAAGTTGTAAGCTATAGTGTCTCTTTTTGTTTGTTTGTTCATTTTTGTGGTATGAAGGATCAAACTTGGGACCTTGTGCTTGCAAGGTAGGTACTTAATGCTTACTGAGCTACCTCCCCAGCCCCTATAGGGTCTCTTTTACCTTTCCTGTTTTGGAAGAAATATATCCAATATCATTGCCATATGATATGACAATACTGATAGGTAATTGAAATCATATATCTATATTGAATTCTACTGAGTCTTTGAACATATTCCTTGGAAGAATAAAAAACAACAATTTTGAAAAAGTTGCTAAAATATGGGACACATGCCCTAAGTATGTACAGCTGGGATGTGTGCCAGGGTATTCTATTGATTTATGTATGAGAGCCACATAAGTTCATTCCAATCACATTTAGTTTATTCACTTGGTTTCCTTCTAAGGAATGAATTCATTCTGATCATTTTGTCTGTGGTTGAGAAAATTGAACTCTAACAGATTGCAGTCCCAGAAGAAATTGCCTAGTGTTAGAGCTGCAAGTAATTGCTAAACTCCCACGTGCCTCGGGGAAAAAAGTATGTCCTTGATTAGAAAAACATGCAAGGAGAGAGAGGCAGTAAGCTCACATTTAATGGGTATGAACGCATTCTCTGCTAAGTGTTTTAGAGCAGCAAGGCACATTCTTCTCCATTTTTACTAACTAGAGGATTAATTTATATTTCAAAATAAATGTTAAAATTCTAATCATCCTTCATCATTAAGTAGGGAATCTGTATCTTCTCATTACCATACAGAAGGGAAGTTTAATTCTACTGAAGTAGATAAATAAATAAATCTGAGGGACTTATTTAAATTCATTTAGTATATAATTCTACATTACATACTTCTGACAACACTGCTACAAATTAAATAGGATATTTTACTGCCCATTTATGATGGATCTTAGAGTCAGAAAAATCAATATGGTCTGGTAATATAAGCACTTAGATTATTTAGTGTACTATAGTGGCTTGCTTCACGACTTTTGAAGAAGAAAAAATGGATGTTTTCAGTATTCACTGCATTTTTCATTAAATTTCCATGATATACTGGAAATATAGTTTATATACAAATTTAGGTCATCAAAGTATATAGATTGCCTCAAAGTCATATAGTATATTGCTAAAATATAGTGTATATGTATATTTTGTTATTTATGTATAATATAAATGCTGTTTTTCTGTAATCTTAATTCTTTTCTAGTAGTAAGTTATCTTTGACAACTGAAAAGATACCTTGGAAAGAGCCAAAACTTTGGATAATAAACACAAACTGAAAAGGACGTTACATAAGTATGCCCACACTGAAACCAGATAATGGTTTTATAAATATGTAGAAAGACTCAGAATAATTCAAATGTTAAACAAAATTATATACATCTCTACTGCATATGATGAGCAATTAGGAGGATGGCTCAAATCATCTTATGGGAAAGCAAACTGTTCCTAGAAGTATCACAGTTTTCTGTGATGAATTCATCCATCATAGATACAATACACCTAACCATTTACTTTAAAAAAAAAAAATTCAAATTCTTTTTTAATTAGGGCTGGTGAGATGCCTCAGTGGTCTAAAGTGGCTGCTTAGGCAAGCCTAGGCAACCACAGGGACTGTGATTTGATCCCCTGCACCATATGCTGTGCCAGCCCCATCCCCAGGGCAAGCTGAGCAGGCCAACAAATCAAAAAGACAATTTTTTTAAAAATTAGAAGCAAACAAAAACTTTATATTAACAACCCACTCACACAATGAAAAAATCCTTATAAAAATTGTCTATAATTTTTGCATACAATAACCTTATAATGCAGAAGTTAAAATGTTTGCAAATAGTATTCTCTGCCATTTGGTACAATAAAGTGTAATTCCACACCATGTGACGGTGTCTTAACCTCTCTCAAGGGAAACCATGACACTACTAAAATGAAAGGACATTCTCACAGTATTATTTCTAAGTAATATTATTCTAAGTAAAATTCAGAAACACATGATTCACATAAAATAATTCGAATATAGACTCACAGCTAAATTTACACAGGAAAAAATGTTAAAGATGTTTTCATTAAATTAGACAATGTATGGTAGTAATGACAGTGTTCTATTTGAGTAACTGAGAATAAATCTAAGTTTCTTCTATCCTAAATATCGATTTAGAAACTTACTTTGATTAGAAAAGTAATATTACTTAGAGCCTTAGAACATTGTGTTCTTTTATATAATAGTTGTCAAAAACACATTATAGATGAAATATTATTTTGTAAATGTGAGAAAATTAATTCTGTTAGGAAACTTCCTTAATACTACTAAAGTAGAAAGTGGCAGAACTAATTTTGCCAACCTATAACAAAATCTGTCAAAGAAATGCATTCAGGCCCTGGTCCCCAGCCCGCCAGGCCCACGAGCCCACCAGGTAAGGTCCCTCGGCCCCTCTGCTTCTCTTTTGTGTTCCTGCGCCTCACTTCTTGTCCTGGTCCCCGGTCCCCAGCCCACCAGGCCCATGCACCTGCTGCATCAGAATCCTTGGCCCGCCTTCCCCTTCCCTTCCCTCCCCTTTTTTTAACCCCTCCTGCCCAAGCTGCACTACCAAACCCATCATACATCTTGTTAGGCAACCCATCAGGTCCATGAGCCTACCAGGACTCCTCAATTTCAAAGCTCCACCTCTACCTACAAACCACACCCACGGGGCTTCAGAGCAGCCAGTAGCCAGAGCTCTGACACGAAGCCCGGAGCTTCTATAGGGGAACCAACTTGGAGGCTCCAGACCAAAGGCCCATAGACACTTACAGCATAACACTACCAAAGTACCGAGGTCGCTTCCATACAAAATGACAACAGCAAGGAGTAGGATGCAATCTCAGGGCCGGAGCCCACCCAAAACGAATACAGGAGACACTGCCATGGAAGAAAATGGGAATCATGCAGATGAAACCTGTGAATTGGTAGCATGTGAGGCAGACATACAAGTGCAGAAACTTATAGAGCAACTGAGATCAGAGAACATCTGAAGTAAAAAAAGAAATACATAAAGTGGAAAAATGGCTGGAGAAACGTATAGAGGACATCAGAGCAGAAATAATATCTAAACTTAACAAAGACATGTCTAAATCAATACTATCCCAACTAGGGGCACAATTACAGAAAAGTAGAGAGGAGAAGAGAAGAGAAATAATAATCTGAATTGGAGAGAGAAAGGATAACCATAATGAGAGACTTAAATACTACTAAAGAAGACATCGATAAAAAATTAGAGGAGAATAGAAAAATGATGGACTCCCTGATGGAGCAATATAGGAAAGAAATAGATTGCATGAAACAGTTTCAAAGAGATATACAAGAAAATAAAATCTCAATCACAAGTTGGCAGAGCCATATGAACGAAAGTGAAGATAGAGTCTCAGATCTTGAAGACACAGTTGCAGCCAGAGAAAGAGTAAGAAAGGATCTTTTAAAAACAACCAGAATGCAGGAAAAAATAATTCAACATCTGCAAAATGATACAATAGTAAACAATGTGAGATTAATATGAATCAATGAGATGGAAGAAGTCAATACAAATGATATAAAAAGAATATGGGCAGAAGTAATAGCAGAAAACTGCCCAAATATGAGAAAACAATTGGACATTCAGGTAACTGAAGCCTACAGAATGCCAAATGACATCAACCCAACTAAAAACACGCCAAGACATATAATAGTCAAGGTACCAGAAATCCAGCTGAAGAATAATATACTAAAAGCTGCTAGAGAAAAGAAACAGACCACATTTAAAGGAAAACACATCCGAATAACAGTGGATTTCTCTTCACAAGCCATGAAGTCAAGAAGAGCATGCAGCACAGTGCTTCAAGTTCTCCATGAAAACAAATTTCAGCCCAGACTACTGTACCCGGCAAAACTCTCCTTCAAGTATGCGAGAGAAGTGAAATATTTCCATGACAAGGAACAACTAAAGAATTTCATGACATCAAAGCCAATGCTACACAATATTCTAACAAATATTTTAGAGAGGGACCAAAACGACCCTAATTCAACAAATGAGAACAGAAAGATCCCACCAAATAGAGTAACCAACTAAACATAGGA
>PVJA010003134.1:0-21794 GCA_004027025.1 Myocastor coypus
GGCATCCTCCTGCTGTCAACAGAGCCCTGCGCACCTGCAAACTGCTCCTGAGGCAAACCAGCTCATGCATGTACTGGTCAGCAGAAGCCACACTTGGGCCCAGTGGGTGCAGCCAACACAGCGCACTTGGGAAGCCGGCAAGAGGCTCCTATGGAGTCACTTTTCCCTGTGGTGGAACATTCTGTGCATCTTGGGAGTGAGAAAGCAGTGGAGCTCTGCGGTGGACCCTGGGCCCTGGCCAGCCCTGCATGGGAGAACTGGACAAGCAGCTGCAGAGAGGTCACAGACGATCTGATGAGACGCAGGCACACGAGGCTGGCAGCAGGTGGCTGCGAATTGATACCACACGGCGGCTCCAGGGCCGCGAGCTGTGCTGCCGCCGTCTCCAGTCTGCTGGGGGACACTGCGGCTGTTTTTGTCTTGCTAAGTCTCGGGTCGCCAGATTTGGGTGGGCTCACCCTTCAAACCTCTAGAGCTGAACTAAGCCAGGTGGCCCTCATGACATCAGGGATTGCTGCAGAAGGAACACCACGGTCCCTGGGAGGAGGCCACAGCCACCTCCCTGGGACTCCTGCCCTCGGCTTGCCCTGAGAGTCTTGGGTCTTCCCACCTTTGCGATTGCATGAGCCAATTTCTTAACACACATCTCTCTCCTGTGTCCCTCCCCAGTCACGCCTGTACATATACACACAACCCCCTGCACACACACATACACATACTACTTTATTGACTGTTTCTCTGGAGATCCCTGTGCAGTCTCCAGGGCCTGCAGGAGTCTTATCCGTGAAAACAAACCAGTGAAGGGTGCAAACCCCATGAGCTGTCTATCTCCAGGTCACACCTGGTGCTCTCTGGAAAGCCATGACCTGCGTTCCTCCACGACTGGCTGTCTTGGTCCACGCCCCATGTATTTCATGGCACTATTATTATGTATCGCTAAATACGTTTTACACCGTATTATGTAGGAATTTTTCTTTTGTGGCTTTGCTATTTAAAACACCATCGACAGTGGCGCTCAGCTCCTGAAGCAGCTGCCCGCGCAGGGTGTAGATGATTCGGGTGCGAGAGCTTCCTGCAGGTTTGGCTACACACGCTGCAGTCGGCCGCAAGGCTCCTGCTCACACGGCCATGGCATACACCTGGCCAGGAGTCTGAGGCAACTTGCAAAACCAGGCCGTGTGCTCCCTCGCTGACCACCATGCTGAGTCGGGAGCAGCATGGTATGCATGGCCACCCTGCCCGCTCAGCAGACTGGCCCCACAGACCAGCCCGTGGGACATCAGCCCGCGGGACCCCGGCCCTTCTCAGGGAAGCCCCTCATGGGAAAATGCCTGAACCCTGGGCTAGTGGCTACATGCTGGTCTGTCTCTGCAGAGGCCTCTGTGGCATCCAAGCACTCACCAGGGCCACAGAATCCAGCTCCAAGGCTTAGTGAAGATTCCTGGACTCCTGCTGCCTGAAGGAGAAGCAGGACCCTTCCCTGAGCCATCTGTCCACGCTGAGACATGACAACCTAGCTCACGCAGCAGCCCAGCTCACATGAGGCAGGACAACTTACGAGGTTGGTGACACTGCTCTGTCAAGGGTCACGCTGTAAATATGTCCTTTTAGCCAGACTACCTCTGCTTCCTGCTTTCACCCTGTGAAAGCAGCTTCAGCCACAGGGAAATGTGTCAATGATCTGTGTTACAATAAAACTTTATTTATAAGCTGGGGAGATAGATCAGTGTTCTAAGTGCCTACCTGGCAAACATGAGACCCGGGTTCAACTCCCAGTACCACACACTGTGCTGGGACCAGAACCCTGGGTGCACTGAATCAACCACCAAAAGTGGGTATAGTAGCACATGCCTATAATCTCAGCTCTGGGGAGGCTGAGACAGGAGGATCCCTACAAGCCTGAATTGTATAGAAAGACCCTGTATCAAATAAATAAATAATTTTTAATTTGAAAAAACAACTGTATTTATAGCCAAGCATGGGGCTACACCTGTCATCCCAGCTCTCTGGGAGGCTGAGACAGGAGGATTACAAGTTTAAATTCAGGTAAGTCAACTTAGCAAGGCCTTATCTCAAAATAAAAATAAAAATAAAAAAAGTGCTGAGGATGGGGCTCTGTGGATGGCCCTGGATTCAGTGACACGGACAAAATCAGAAAAGCCCTGTCCTGCCCCTCATGGCCTTGGGAGCCTCTGCCTGGGACATTCACTGATCTGGGTCTTAGTCCAGTCCGGGAGTCTGGGCAGCTGCTGGCCCCGGCACTGTAAGGGGAGGTGGATATGGCTGGCTGTCTAGGGGGCAAGGTGTCCGGTCAGATGGGGATGGGGTGGGGTGGGGGAGCCCACCCGGGTAGGTTGTGCTGGCACAGAAGCAGTGGTGCCACTCTCTGGAGCCACAGGTTGGCTGGCACTGGTCTCTGGTGGGTAGCCGGGCAGAGAGAGGTCCCCAAATTGTGGACCTGAAGAGCCTCCTGGCCCTCCAAGTCCCTCTCCAGGGCTACACCCTCTTCACCCACCTACAGCCCAAGCCAGAGCCTAACTAGGCCGGCAGTGACGATCCTGGGACCAAGAGCTCGCAGAGCTGGAAGCTGACCCCCAGGGAGCCAGAGCTCCTACTACAGGGTGCAGGAGCAACTGGAACACAGGCCTCAGTCCAGTCCCCAGGGACCCGCGTGGCCTGTGCCATCAGCTCCAACCTGTGTCTCTGTCACTGTCACCATTGTCAGCAGCACCCATCTAGATGTCTGTCTCCTGAGGATGGCATGTCCATGCCCGCCCCTGTGAGGGTGCCTCCCTCCGCCTCTCCTGAAACTCAGCCCAGGGGTAGGCTGCGCGAGGATTGGGTTCCCCAGGGGCTGATGGAGGAGGGCGTGGCCCGGCAGGTGAGAGGGGGTGGGAGGGGCCAGGCGTGGCCGCGCTGAGGCTCTAGGGTCCTGCCCTGCTTTCTTCCTACAGCACCAGAGATGGAATCAGAGAGCTCTCCCCTGAGCAAATCCTCAGTGAAAATACACTTTACATTCTGAAGAAGGCTCTGCCCAAGTTGCCTATGCTGAGCTCGAACCTGAGACCCCCTTTCTTCTGCCTTCCCTCATACTGGGATGGCAGATGTGATTCCAGGGATAGAAGGCCTAGGGAGAAGGAATCATTGGATAGTTTTTCCAGGAAGGTCAGAAGACAAGGGGGTGAGAATAGACTCGGTAGCAAACCCGGACACTCAGCTGCGATGTCCGAGCCTCTCTCCTCCAGGGCTGGGTTCTCCCAGTCGCGCAGTTAGGAGCTGTTCCGAGGAGTCACCCGCTGCCTTGGCATAGTCGGGGTCTGTCCCGCGGGTGCCCGCTTTGGGAGCGCGCGGTCCTCGGGGGCATCCACCTCGGCGAGCTTCAGGTGCACTGTGTGCCGCGTGCACTGCTCCGAGACCCCGCTGTGGGGAAACAGGGCGCCCCTTCGCCACGCACACTTCCAGAGGCAGGTGCTGGGCCCACGCGGGAGCCTCCGCCATCACAATGTTGTGAGCGCCTCCGGATCTCGCTGTAACTCACCTCCTCATTATCTGCGAACAAAGGGCTCACGAGGGAACGAGTTCAACCAGCAGAGTCGCGGGGCGCTCCTCAAAGGGAGCTGCTGCGCCAGTGCAGCCACATGAGCCGCTTCCACCCGGAGCCTCTCTCCTGTGACCTGCGCGCCGCTGCGGTCCCGTGGCGCCAACCAGAGCACACCTCGAGTGCACCGGCAGCTCCCTTCTCGGCTGGAACGACGCCCACAAGGTCACGGCTGACTCAGACCTCCTCGGGATCAGGCCACTCCATCCTGAGCCAGCAAGCCACAGCCCCCAGCAGGGGCCCATGAAGGAAGGCTTCACTTCTAGACCCATGCCCCCCACCCATGCCCCCACCCAGGTTGGGCACTTGAGGAGCAGCAAGAAAATCCTGGCAGTGGGGTATATCCTGGCTGATTTTCTCATCAGACAAAGTGACGGGGAATCTCGGGGGACAGGCACATGCACACAGCTTCCCACCCTTGTATTGACTTTGGCTTCCAAATCAATTTTCTTCATTAGCTGATGAACCTCTGCGTGAAGCTGGCTGCGTGGACCTGGGTAAACTGTTTAAGCCCTGAATTGTTTCCAATGGAGTTGGGGAGAGCAGACGGGCTTAATAGGGTAGAGCAGACTGCGAACTTGGGCCAAGGACGCTCCGGAGGGGAACTGAGGTCTAAAGGCACCCAGCGAGGCACAGGCCTGAGCTCAGCACCAGCCAGGGCGATCACACAGCACAGAGGGGTGCTTCCAGCAGTGTAGTGTGGGGTGCGTGGGGGAGAGTCGCTGTCCTGTGTGACCTGAGGTCCTGCAGCTGAGCGCTGAGGACTCATGGGTACGGTGGCCAGTTAGAGACCAGTGTTGGTGTGACAGGTGCGTTTCTTCACATACCCCAGTCCCTGTTCAGAAGCAGTCTCAGGGGACAGGTGTGGCTGTCCAGCAGGGTGGGGACGCAGAGAGGGAAGATGGCACCATTGCCAGGGGCAGAGCTGCTGCCTCTTCGTGGGACCGTGGTCTCTCTGCATAGATCTTCGCCTGATGAGAGGTGGCCCACCCACATGGTGACTCCAAGTTTACTGATGAAAAGCCTCGCCCGAAGCCACCTGCGCAGCAGCACCTACACCGTTATTTGGCCAAACAGCTGGACACAGCATTACCCGTGCGGGGATGCCAATGGATTTTTCCACCCGTGTCCTTCCCTCCTTCAGCTGGGACTCTGACCCCCAAGTCCCCAGAGAGCCCTCTCCCTTCCTGAGTCCACCCTTGGAGCCCTGTGCTTGGCATACAGACTGAACCCTGGGCTTCAGTCTGGCCAGCTGGCTAGGCCTGAACAATCAGCCTGCTCCTTTTGCACCCCAAACTCACTCTCCTCCACAGGCCCTGTGGGGGTCCAGGGAGAAAACAAGACCCCTGCTGGGCAATCAGAATGAGCCGATCACCCCATCCCTGGATGATAAGGTGGCCCCAAGGTCATGTTGTAGCTCAAAAAGCACCCGTGAGGCCCTGAAGACAGCAGAAGACTCCAGAGCCTGCTGGTGTGGCCACTGTGCCTGGAGACCACAAGGTTCCACGTGAGCTCCAGGCCACAGGGTTTCTGCCTGTCCGCTGCTTCCGTGCCTGGAACCTCACCCAGAACCCTGCAGCAGCTCAGTGCTGTGTGAGGAAGGAAGGAGGAGCCAGCAATGCCATATTGTGGGCTGGGCCCAGTAGGCGGCTGTCACCCGTGGCCAAGCACAAAGCTGCGTGAGCCTGAGCACCCGGTATGGTGGCCTGTGGTGTCCACAAGGCCCGTGGCCTCATTAGCTACAAATGCAGCCCAGCTTCTGATTCAGGTACTGGCTTAGATGGCTTAGAAGTGAGTTAATTGGCAGAAGCACGTCTGGAGGATTTCTGCTCTAGTAAGTGACTCCCAAAGCTTGTTCTTCCCAAACTGGCCAATTTCTCAATGCAAATCCATTGCTAACAAGAGGGGCCGGGGCGCATCCTGATGCTGGCGAACAAGGCGCCTCCCCTGTGGCTCCCAGGAGTCCTCACCTTGAAGCCAGCTGTTGTTTGGGTTTGATCAAAAGATTCACAAATGAGTCTAAAGTTCTGGCTACACATGGCTTTCAGAGACCTTCTGCGTGGCGTCTGCATGGAGAGCGAGCCCCCGAGTCGCAGGTGAGCTGCCTCGTTCCAGTGGAGACCAGCAGGTGATGGCGGTGGATTGAGTCACCAGAGCACAGCAGAGACCGGGGAGTGGGGCCGTGTGTGGAGACAGAGTGGGCCGGGGCACCCCAGAGCTCGGCTCAGACCCTGGGACCCCCTTGGACCGGCCTGGGCTCGCTGTTGTGGGCCTCGGGGAGACAGGGAACCCTGCAGCTCACCACCTCTGGCACCAGGAATGCTTTCTTAATGTCAGCTGATGGGTGCTGTATTAATAGGAAATGGTGACCTTCCTAAAATTGGTCTGTCATGGTCATTTGACTGAGATCACCATGCAGGAAGGTGTGGAGCGGGGAGGGAGGGCTAAAGGGCGAAGCCCAGGCGCCAGGTTTAAATTTAACACTGTTGGTGATTTCATTTCTCATCATGACTCAAAGAAGGCCCGGCTGGTCTGGGGCCACTCGCCACTGTGACCCAGGGCCCACCCCGCAGGGACGGTGGCATCCCATCTGGTGCCTTCTTCCTTGGAAGGCACAGCCCTTTCCAGCTCAGCCACCATTGGTCCATGGGTCTGGGCCACCCCACCCAGGTCTCTGGTGGCTCCTACACACCCACACCCCACACTTCCAGGAGGACCTTGGTACCTCTCCTTATTCCTCCTGCTGTCCACTCCCTGCTGGCTGCATCAGGGTGACACCTAACACGCGTTCCCATGCTTGTAGCCTCTGCCCCAGCCCTTCCCTCCTGGCCCTTGGGGACTCATTTGCCCTTCAGCACTGCTGGTTGCCAGGTTGTCTGGGTGGCCCCAGTTTTGTACTATATTCTGAGATACAGCTGTTTGTCTGGGGCCAGAGTGGGACCAGCCTTTCCACATCGCCCCCCTCTGTGGCCGGCTGGGTCCACATCTCCCTTGGGGCCACAGCCCTCAGCTCAGAGTTCCCACTAGGGGGCCCGGTGCCCCGGCAACATCCACAGGGGCAGTGGTCCTTCTGGTGGTGGGTCACATGGCCCTCCTGGAAGCCCTGCACAGACAGTGGACCTAAGGGAATGCTGGGGTGGCACCAGGGAAAGTGGACATGTGGAGAGGCAGCTGGGGGACCAGGGGGAACCTTAGGGACATCAGTCAATCCTCGGGCCCGTTTGACCACGGCAGGCAGTGAAGTGAGGGGGCGGCCTAGGGCCAGGAGCTTGCGGGCTCGGAGGCGCCCTGCCCTGCCCAGGCTTTCTCTTCCTTCACTGCTCCCCAGAGAATCTGTAGAACCTCTGGGCCTAGGTGCCGTGGCGATGGTGGCCCAGGAGCCAAAGAAAGCCATCAGCGCACCTGGAGGGGCATCACAGTGTCTTCCTGAGGTGGTCCACTCAGCGGCAGTCATCCTGGCCAGGAGCCTCGTGCCCCAGAGGGGACCCTGCGATCTGAGCTCTGCCAGTGGTCCTGGCCACGGGAAGTCTGGCTGCCCCAGCTGTCACTTCGCGCCTGTCCAGAGAGAGCCCCTCTCCCAGCGAGCCCTGCCCACCCCACGCAGCCTTGACCCTGCAGCACTCGAGTGAAGCCCGAGGGGTGGACAATGACAGAAGAGCCATGGTGGATGGCAGTGGACACAGGTCCTGGGCTGGGCCCATGCCTGAGGCCCTCTGCTTCAGTTTAGGAGCTGCTGTGAGGATCCAGCTGCCCCTGCCAGGCTGTCTGCACCTGAGCTCACCTTGGTGAGCTTTGTCCACACAAGACTCAAAATCTTTGGTGTTGACTTAACCCTGAGGGTGCTGTCCTCGGGACCTACGCCTTATTGTGCGTGTGTTTAGGCTCCTCAGCCCGTCTCACTTCCTAGCCCCACGGATGCTCTGATGCTGTCCTCTGCAGTGTGGGACTTCACTGTCACAAAGTGCCACGTCCCTAACCCATCTCCTCTGGCACAGCTGGTGGGGGACAGAGAGCCCCGGAATGTACAACTAAACTCAGCCCCCACCCCCTGGGCGGCTCACTCCTGCAGCATCAGAGTCCCTGGTCTGCATTGCATTCCTAATGAGCTTCGCTGCTCTGAAGGGCAGTGGCGTGGCAGCTGCCTCTGCACGTGCTTAGACTTTTCAGGGGGCAGGGCCTCCATTCAAGCTTGCTGCTCTGAGTTCTCCTGCAACTCGCTCCAGCTCCTGGGCTCCACAGCGCTCTGGGCCAGCACCCCAGACTCTAATGACAAACCGGGGCCTGTGACTATTAGCTTACATCTGCCTGGAAGGAAACAGACAGAAATAGTCATATACAGTGGGGACCTGGGAAGGCTCAAGTCTGATGAGGACAGAGGTCAAGCGGCTTGGCCAAGGGGCTGGGCTTATTGAAATGTCATCAGATGAATGAGCTTGCCTTGGGGAGGAAGAGAAGCGAAGGGTTGATCTGCAGAGGCGGGCAGGGCCTGTGAACTGAGCAGAGCATGCTAGGGTAGGCTTCAGGACCACAGCTCCACGCTCATGAGTAACTCGCTTTGTGAGTACTAAGGCTTGATCTTGGACAGAAATCTAGGAGAGAACAGTCCCGTCTTCAGTGGCAGGCGCAGGCATCAGAGGCTGTTTGCTGGCCTCTGCCCTGGCCGATGGTGCGGGTTTCACCCAGCATGCCCAAGGGAACCTCTCTCCATCCCATGTCGGCCATGGACTTTCCCTCTCATATTAATATTTGCTATTATAAGTTAATCACAGCCTCTCTTGCTCAGCCCCAAGGTTTCCCACATGGCACCTCCTGCACTCAGGCTCCCCCAGGTCAGGGTCGGGGTGAATTCACTGTCTCTCCGATTTCTTTGAGCACCCCCTGTACTCCCTGAGCCCATGACCTGGGCCATGAGGGGCATGGGTAATGGTTGCTGCCGCGCCCTCCTGCCCAGCGCTGGGTGCTGAGGTGGCAGCACCTCTGGGGGGTCTACGGCCCCTGCTGTGCCCCTCCTGGGAAGCTTCCCGCTCCTGGCAGCACCAGCTAACTGGCTGTGCGGACCACTGGCTGGCTGAGAATGGATTTAATTTCCAGATGGCTGCAGAAGACGTTAAGAGAAGATTTTGTGACATGTGAAAATTGCATGAGAATCAGATTCCAGCGTCTGCACAGAGCCCACCTGCGATGCACTGCACACACACACGTGGACTACAGCTGACATCCTGACATAGGCAGGGTCCAGCCGCTGCCTGGGACACCACACAGCTGTCACGGAGAAGGGGCCAAGCCCCGCCTGGACACACTATTGTTTTGGGAGGGGTGTGCAGGAGGCAGCAAGCAGGGCCTCCCTCAGTTCCCAAATCAAGGCTTTCGGGGGCCGAGTTCCCTCTGAAGGATCCAAGAGGGCTTCCTGCCTCTGCGGCACCTGGTGGCTGCTTCCTCCCGCCCCGCCTCTGGTCCCATGGCTTCTCCTAAGCGACTCATGACCCCTTCTCCTCCATGCTAAGGGCTCTGTTGTCTCAGGCTCCCTGGGCCCTCGGCTGCAGGACCTCCCTGGATGCTAAACTCCAGGGATGCTGAAAAAGCAAATTTCCTTGATCCTACGCAATCCTTTCACGCACCCCACTTGCAATCACCAAAACACGGTGCAAATGGCCACCAGGCTGTGCTGCTTCGGAACAGTGACAAGAAGAGATGCTTGTCTAGGTTGAGCACTGACACAGACATTTATTTCTGGAAATCTCTGCAGCCCGTGGTTGGTCCAGTCCACAGGTGCCGAGCGCCGACTGCGTGGGGCGAAGGACTGAGGACGCGCCCTCAGTGTGGGGTGAGTGTGCTCCAGGCCTCCACCTGGTGGCAGGCGCAGACTTCCTCCACACCCGAAGCTGCCGTCACTGTTGGTGCCCCTGTTTTCTCTTCCCAGGGCCATTTGCTCTCCCAGGACCCCAGCCAAGCCCTCCGCTCCTGAGCAGTGGCTTCCCATGTACGGAGCAGGCCCACATAGCCCCAGCCACTACTGTGTAGACCACACACTCACCACTGAGCCACAGGGTTGCCTCCCTGGGCCTCAGGATACAATAGGGACACAGCTGGAAAGGGCGGCTACCTCAAGTCCAGGGCTGCCCGTACACCCACAGCACTCGGAAGCTCTGCTGGCTGCTGGGGAGGCCACACAAGGGGGCAGGAGGACCTGGGAGCCATTGTGGAGAAGGTGGGAGGCGACAGAGACCCAAGCTCCCCCGTCCACACACACACATATGCACAAACAGTGCGTATAAATGCCTACACACATGCACACCCCTGGCCTTGGGAACGCCCTCCACTTCCATCTGGAGTGCGGACATCTAACTTTGAAGGTCACAGAGGTCCCAGGTCAGTCCCCTCCCCCACATAGTGACCGCCTGGGATTGACACCTGAGTGTCCACAGAGGCGATAACCTTGCTGCACTCAGGATGAAGGGGCGTTGCATCTAGAGTCTTCGACCAGGAGTCTCCCTGACCTGTAGTTAGTTGGACCAGTCCCAGGGGGCACTGTGAGTCCCTCCCACAGAGGTGGGGCCGAAACCCAACGGCCATGGCCCTTCCCACGTGGTCCTCCAAAAGCTGCGCTGCTGAGAAGCCCCGGCTGTGGACTGCATGACTCAGCCAGCCGCAGGCCTGATACCTTATATGCAAATCGCACTGCGATCCTTAAACCTCCTTCCTCTCATCCACTAGCAGGAATGGAATCGGCTCAATTAGCGCTCCACACAAGGCAGGACTCATGGGAAGAGGGACGCCATGGAATTCTTGGCCCTCGTGCCCACACTCTGAGCACAGAGAAGCGTGTGCACCCCACGAGTTCTACATGTGTAAGGAGAGAGGCTTACGGGAGAGAGGGCAGGTCCTGAGGTCCCCAGGAAAGGTGAGGTGGGGCACAGCGCTCGGGTGCAGCCTGGGGCTGTGCCTGAGCCCACCTGAGGCCCACTGGGCTGGGTCAGGTGTCCCACCCAGAAGCATGGTGGGCAGCGCTCAGCCTGCACTGCCATCTCCCCCACTGGCCTCCGTCACCTGGGACAGGAATGCTGTGTTTGTCGGAGCAGCCGGAGGTAGGTGGGAGGGGCCCTGGGCAGGGCCAGGGTCCTTCTGCAGGTCTGGAAGGAGGGGGCAGGCACACCCCAGAATATCTCCCGCATCAGCTTCCAGATCTCTTGAGATGCAAGCCAGGCTTCCAGGACAGGGACAGAGAAGGGGGCAGGAGAGCAGAGGGCCTCTCAAGAGATCCGGGCAGGCTCCCCCAGCAGAGACCCTGTTTCCAGCAGGCTGCTGACTGCAGTGGCCTTTGTCACCTTCCCCTGGCTGGTGTCTACCTGAGGGACTGGAGCACAGCCAGAAACCAGCAGCGGGTCACCCCGCGGGCTGATGGCCTTCATGCTCACCTTACCGCTGCTCCTGGCCCTGAGGCCTCGCTTGATTGCTCTCCCAGAAGCTGCCTGTTACGGCAGGCCTAGGCTAAGGTTCAGGAGGGAGTGGGAACCGTGATGCTCTGGCATGGTGTGGGTGGTAGGCAGGGCCAAGCAAGGTCACACAGCGGAGTCAGCCGCTGCAGCCCAGATGGGCAGAGCCCACAGGCTCCTGAGCCCCTCTGTCCTTCCCTGCCTACCTCTGGGTCACCCTGTCTGTCCCCACCTGCTCTCCCCTGTCCTCTGTACCTGGCCCTTGTGGGCCTGACAGGTGCCTGGTCCTAGGCAGCTACACACCTTTGCCCACTTTGGTCTCAGGCTCTACCCAGGGCCCAGTGGGCACCACAATGTCCTCCACCATGCCCTCTGTGACACACGGGGCTGGTGCTGTGCTCACAGGGGCTCTGGGCTGCATCCTGGCATCCTGGTCCCTGAGCTGTGTCAGACACCTGCACAGAGAGGTCCCTCCTGGGCTGTGCCGTCCATATCCTAACCCACAAGTGGGCCCTCTCGGGGCAGAGCGCCTGCCTAGATGGCTTCTGAGGTACCTGGTGCCCTGCCCCCACAGTACCACGGGACCTCTTCCCTGCCCCTCCCACCCCTCTGGTCCTCTGTCCCATATCCCACTCCCATTTCCCCCAAACTGGGGTCCTGCCAGGGCTGAACAAGAAGGATCTGTGTGCAAGCTTGTGGTCCCCACAACCCCTAAAACCCCCAGCCCCCCATCTCAATGTCACACAGCCCAATTCTTGCGTGCTATGGGAACACATTTTCTTTGGACTGTTTTTAGCCATCTAAAAATGTGGAAACTGTTCTTAGCTTTCAGGCTCTTTAAAAATAAATGGGCGGCGAGCAGCGTCACTTGGTCCCCCCACTACCACCCAGAAAGGGTGACTGTGACTCCCAGATGCGCACGCTGCCACCAGCTCTCCACAGGTCCCCGGTGAGCAAGTCCTGGAGAAGGTGTGACACTGTCCTTGCACACTGATGGCTCTGGGCTGCCACAGAACGGGGACATTCTGCTGGCTTGGGATGCCGGACCCTAAGTCTATGTGCGGGAGGCCAGGAGGGCAGCAGAACCAGCGCACAGGGATGGCTCTCGGAAGCCACCACCTGTGTTGGGGCCCCACACCCTGGCACGAGGGCTCACTGTGCTTGTGGTTGGATCATAGATCTTAATTCTTCACTAGCTCTGGGTTATGTCCTAGGTTCCTCTGTTTCCGGTCTATTCCATCTTCCAGATGTGAGCGGCTGCCAGCCTTTCCCCCAGGATGAGGAGGCCTGTGTGTGGTTGATCCGGGGCTCTGTCTGTATCCTCCTCTGTCTGCCAACACTGGCTTCTGCCCAGCAAGGAGCCCTGGGTGAGGAGGAGGCACCCTGTGTCCTTCAGGAGGGTGGGCCAGGAGCCTGCAGGGGTGCTGCAGGCAGATCTGGGATCTGTGCCTGCCTTCTCCAGGCCTGTTCCCACTCCATGAGACCACTTCCTGAGCTCAGTGTCCAGCAGAGGTGGTCACTTGGTGGCATGAGCATGCCCTGTCCCCTCCAGGTTCAGGCAACCTGAAAGAATCCCAAGTCAGGTCTCAGGGACACGGGGGGAAGGAGGGGGCCCTGCAGCCCAAGGTCAGACGGGTTCCCTCCGTGGTCCGTGCTGGTTCACATCTCGTGGCCTTGCTGTGCAGTGTCCTGTGCTGAGTGGACTCCAGTCTCCAGAGCACAGGTGGCTAAATGTGCCTTGGCTGGGGACAGCAGCCCATGTGGCCAGGAAACACTGAGCCAGGCAGACCTGGATCTATGTACACAGCACTGAGGCAGATTCGCGTCTCTGAGCCCCAGCAGGCCCTCTTCAGAGCCCTCACGTGGGAGGCAGGTGAGGCGAAAGCCGGAGCTCCCAGCCTGGCACTCGGAGACTCTGGCTATCTGGCTCCTCTTCCTCCATTCAGTGAGAAAGAGATGACTGCCACCCTCCCCGGGATGAGAGGGAGCCCAGCGCACAAGGAGGACAGAGGCCCCTGGGCCAGGCCTCTTCCACCGGTGCCCTGGCCTGCCATGCTCACCCTGTCCCCTGCTCTCCCAGAAGACTTCCCAGCCTGAGTCCCGCTGCATGCTGCTGCACCCCCAAGTCAAAGTGCCGTGCTTTGGCCGTGGAGAGGTGGGTCCCACGGCAGCTCTGAGACCTAGGAAAGTCAGCGGCAGTCCTGTGAGAGACCTCGGGGAAGGAACCCGGGAGCCCTGGTGGCTTTGATGTGACCCAGAGTGATAGCCTACATTTGGATACTGGCGGGAGGTGCTGAGAGGCTGGCCGTGAGGGTCCTTATCGCCATGTGCCTGTCTGCACCTCCTTTGACAGCTCCCTGTAATCCATTCGCCACCCTTGCGGGATGTGTGGCATCTACACCCTGAGTCGGCTGATTGCTTGTTCTCTCCCTCTTTTGTGTTTGGCTGGGGAAAATGTCCTGACGCCACGGTTTACAGAGCCCGTGTGGCTCGTGTCAGCCGCGTCATCCAACAAAGCCCGGTGCCCGGAGTCACCTTCACGCTCTGTCCCCACGCTGGGAGTCCTCTCCTCCTGCCAGGCGCAGTGAAGCCTACAGTCGGCCCATCTTCCTGAGAAAGAGCCTCAGGAGTCAAAGGGGCCCCATGGGCAGCCCCAACTCTCGTTCCAGGTGCCTGGTCCCTGGGCCTCTGCAGACACCCAGTCTCCCTGTCTGAGAGGAGACCCCACGGGAATGAGTAGACCAGGGAAGTACGGGTCAGTGGGAAGGGGCTCTGCTCAGCATAGTCTGGAGGTCTCCCAGGTCATTGCCCCAAAGCTATGACGTCCCCTGGGCCAGCTTCTTGGGAACTTTGGCGGCTGCCCTGCGCCTCCAAGCTGTGTGCCTTCTCCTCCCACACAGTGGCAGGGTCACAACCTGAAGCCACCAGCCTCCCAAGGATTCATGCAGGGCCAACCAAGGTGGGGCCAAGAGGACAGAAGCAGACCCGTCCAGCCACTCAACCTGGGTCCCCGCAGCCCGCTCATGCTGATGCAGAGGGCGAGGCTGCCTTCCTTTGTAGGGCTCCATGGTACTGCACTGGGCAGGGAGACCACATGTACAATCTGTGCCTCTGTCAGTGGCCGCTTAGGCTGTGACCACCTTGGCTGCTGCAATGAGGTGTGAGAAAGCGTGGAACCCACAGAGGACTGGAGGAATTCAGGGAGCAGGGGTACAGTGGCAGCTGGAGGAGGACCACACACCGGAAGTGGACCCCACCTCTGCAGCATAGAAGTGGGAATACAGCGTGGGGGTCACGGCCACTGCGGCTGTCCCTCCTCAGGTCTCAGGTGCTGCTGCCGCTGGGGATGGAGAACAGACTCTGAATGTTGGCGACACACAGAAGGCAGGACATGAAGGTGCCCGCTGTCCTCTGCCATCCCTTCCTGTCTCCATTTGGGAAGACACACCGTCCCCAGAGCAGAAGCTGCCTCAGACCCGCGCTTGGGACCTGCCAGGCCTGTGAGGACAGCTGCGTCCCTAGGGATGCCAAAGACTAATAAGCTGCTGCTATTCTGCGCGATTCAGAGGTCCCTGAGCAGCAGCTCTTGAGGGACCTGGGGCTTCTCTCTCTCCTGCCATTTGTCATCTCCTTTTGTCACACATTAGGGGTAAGGGACACTGGGTGACTGTGCACCTTCCTGTCCTTGTGCTCTGCCGCTGGGGCTCAGCTCAAGGTGTGGGGCAGAGGGGGGCACACACGGGGGCTTGTGTGTGGGGGCTGCCCAGAGAGCAAGGCCAGCTCCCTGTGACCGTCACAGGCCTGCCTCTAGCGGCCGCGCTCCAGAAGGGCTCCACCTGCCCTTGGGTAAGAGCTCCTCCCAGGTCGACCTCCGGACCTTGCTGAGCCAGGGGCCTGGGGCTTGCGTGCTAGGCTGAGACCTGTCCCCATCTTTTCTGGCTGCCGAATGGCTACACCAAGCAGGGTGGGTGCTGCACAGGAAGTGTTTACACTTCCACGCTGAGGTCCCAGGTGAGGCGGCAGCAGCCCCAGCGTTAGGTGTGGCCGCCGGTTCCTCCTGAGTGGCTCTCTCACAGGTGGGAAGGGAACACACGCTCCCCCGTAGGGCACGCCTTGCTGACTCAACCACCTTGCACAGTCCCCTCCCACTCCCGTCAGCCTCATGCAGGGGACACCCTGGCCATGGCAGTGCCACAGGTGGGTTGCCGGTCTTGGTTTGGGTTCTAGATCACTGCAGGTGCACAGAAACTGCTGCTCCTTCACAAGGAAAGGGAGCCATTGCCACGGGGACCAGAGGGAGCTGGTGGCTGTCAGTAGGTGCCACCGGGGTCCCAGAAGAGCCCAGGCTGGAACGGAAGAACCGTTGGCAGAAAGAGGAGACTCTGTCTCCAGTTCTGATGCCACCCACCAGAGAACCTGGTGACCTGTGCTGTTGGGAGCTGCAGGAAGCCAGGAAATCGATCTAATGTGTGTAGGTGGGACTGGGCCTCAGTGTCTAAAGCAAACAAGCTACCTCAGCGCTGAGAAAAACATCCTTTTTGGTTCAGGCCAGCTATATTAGTCACTAAGCAACCTTGTGTCATGTGAGACAAACTTTGCAAAAGTATAAGTAAAGTATCATTTTTGTGTGCCTTGAGTTAGTCTTGCCCACCAGGCAGACTGGCGACCACCTCGCCCAGCGTTTCCTCTTTCTGTCTGGCTCTTTCCTACCGCCGTGTCTCCCTGGGGCAGAACCATCTGCAGTAAGACCAGCGGATCCCTACCCTGTGTCCCCGAAGTTTGTGGAAATAAACAGTGGCAGTTTTCACCTCTGCAGGGTGCTGGAGCCCAAAATACACCGCAGGGTCATTAACACAGGAGACACAGGGTGCTCAGAGCTCCAGGCCTAGCCCTGAGGCCCTGAGAATCCGAGTTGGCACCACTACTCGCGTTAACAGTGAAGATCTCGGAGACAGTCCTGACCCTCTGAACTCTTCAGCCTACATTTGAAGTCCAGAGTTCTGACGAAGACGTATGCCACAGAGGCGAGGACAGCCAGCTCCGTTGCTTGTTTCTGTCTTTTATTTGTCTGGCAACTGACATGTCCAAACACCCGCGACAGTAGTAGGGCGCTCCCTAAGCGAGGCGTGGCGTCCTCACAATCAGATTCAGAGGAGGCTTCCCACCCGCCCACTCTCTGCCTCCTCCTCAGCGAGTTGGTCTCTTTATCAGTCCTAATGGCCCCGGTGTCCCCATCACAGGACTTCTCTGTGGGTGACTGATTGCCACCCCCTGGAAGGGTGCACTTCAGTATTCACGGGGGTGAGGGAGGCCGGGTCCTGCATGCTGCACCTGGTGGTGAGAGCAGCAGAAAAGCCCTCTCCACAGCCTAGGAGAGCTTGGGGTGCAGGGTGGGTGGGGCGGGGCTGGCGCCCTCAGCCCCGCCCTCCGCAGCTCCGACACAGTACCTTCTCCTTGAGTCACTACGCTCTCTTCTCCTCTGTGTCCCTGCGTTTTCATCTCACATCTTTAAGGACCCAAATCAGATGGGCTTAGGGGCCACGCACGTAGGCTCACGTTGCCAAATTATCTCTCATGCTAGAGCCATGCAGCAACCCTGCCCTGCCCCACTTCCTTGGAGAAGTCCTCCTCTTCGGAGGAGCTTGACTTTTGCAGCCACTCACTCGACTTCGCAGGAGCTCTGCACCAGCCCAGAATTTGGAAGAGAGAGGCTTGCTGGTTGTCACAGCTGTGGCTCCTCCTCTGCTCTTCATTGCTTTCTGCTGCCTTGGAGCCAGTGGAGTATGAACAGAAACCTCCACAAACTGTGAGCTAAATAAACTTTTCCTTCCTTCATTTTGAGTGTTGGATATTTGTCCCAGCAACAAGTAAAAAGTAAGTGAGACACCCTGCCTGACATTAAGGGTCAGTTGGGGACTGTCAGGGGGACACTTGCTGCTTCCAATGTCCACTCGCTCCCACGTGGAGGGCTTCTCATTTAGCGAGTCCCTCCGGCCTCTTGCTCGGCCTGAGGGCTGACCCCAAAATTCATACCCCGAAGCCCCGCCCTCTGAGGTGATGGCATTTGGGGATGGGTCCTTGGGGGGTGGCTGGGTGAGGGGCTTTGCTTCGTCTTTGTGCATGGTTTTCCTGAGAGACATCAGGTAAAGGTGCAGCACGGAACATAGAAGGGGGCTGATGGGTTTCTAAGAAGAAGGAGGGGGTCCACAGCTCTGTCGCCATGGCACAAGGACCAACGAGCGCGTGGAAAGCTGCAGGCCAGCCCTCTGCAGGGACTGAGCCTGCAGACGCCACAGCCCTGGGCTTCCCGCCTCCAGGGCTCCCAGGCTGTGGGATCCCATGAGACTGAGCCACCTCCCACCCTGGCCACTTGCTGAGTCCCCACCTTGGTCTCCAGCACGGGCCCTGCTGCAGAAGGCCCTGAGATATCCAGGCTACCTGCCCCTGGGTGAGTGTACCTGTCTTTTCTGGGTGCACCACTGATGTCCTTCCCCCAAGCTCAGCTCCATTGTTCCTGTAGTAGAGCTACCGTGTGGCTTCTCTGCCCAGTCCTTTGTTTGTGCCGTGTGTTTAGGTCCAGGTGCAGAGAGGGGCTTCCTGGTGAGCTTTGCTATCCCAGAGTGGGGGACACAGGACCAGAGGGAGACATTTTGTAGGAAACAGAAGAGAGATGGCCAGGGTGTGTGTTAGAAAGGAAGGGGAGAATCCTGCAGGCCTGGGCTTGAGCCAGAAGGATGGCAGTGGAGCTGGAGTGGTGGTGTGTGGGAGGCCTGGAACAGGCTTGGTGGGGTCCAGGGCTGGGCCCGTGGCTTCAGACGGAGACGGCAGTGCTCTGTGCAGAGGATGGCAAGGTCAGGATGGTTGCCCAGGCTGGGATGCAATGAAGAAGCTTCCTGGATGGCTCAGGCAGTGACGGGGAGGCAGCCAATCCAGCACGCTGCCCACTCCAGGGTCTGAGGTAAGGAAGGTTGGGGTGAAGCCTTGTGCCACCTCTCACCCTAGCCTGGAGAAGCAGTGACCCCGATGGTCCTAGATGCAGGGATGTCTCACGCAGGTGGGTGTAGGCCAAGCAGAGCGACCACAGCCAGAGAGAGATGCTTTCTCTGACACTCACCCCAAGGGCTGCACCCCCAAGCCACGCCTTGCCCACCAACAGAGGTACTCCATTGTTCTTGGTGCATGTCTGTCCTGCAAGATGCTTCGGGTGGAGATGGAGGAGTGACTGAGGGCCCTGCCTGGGGTTGTGTGCTGAGTGCCTTTCCAGCACTTTCCACGGGCTTGTTTATCAAATTAGCATGCAGAGGCTGTAGGAGACGAGCCACAGCTACCACAGGAGCAAGGACAAGCAGAGCCGGCACACCTGGTGAGCGGGAGGACTTGAACCCTGACTCAGATGGCAGCTTCAGGGGCTGGGAACTGGCTCCTCTCTCCCTCCTGTAGATGCCATGCAGCCTACAGCTACGTTGAGATGAGTGCCCCCAAGGGACACACTGATCCCTTATGCGTTCTGCCGCTGGCCCCCTCTGCTGGGCACTCACAAGGCCTCGCAGAGCCTCAGAACCCAACAGGTGACTTGCTGCACAACCCGGCCTCGGTCCCTGGGGAGCTCTTGCTCTGCAGGCTTCCCAGCACGAGCTGCGGCTCCGGGCGAGGAATCTTTCCTAAGTGCTTCTCATGGTCTCTGTGGGAAACAGCTTTGGTTTTCCTTCGGAGCCCTGATCCACATGGTCTTGCTGTCTAGTGGGGTCAGAACGCGGCCCAAGGCTTTTCAAGGCATCTCAGAACTTGAGGCTGGCAGCAAAGGCGCACACTGTGCCTGCTACACAAGCTCCAGTATCTTCTCCTGGAGCACACGCGAAGTCAACTTACTGTCGCTGCCCATGGCCTGGCCTGGAGCTCGGTGGGCCACATCCATCGTGGCTGAAGGAGATAAGACATCAGCAAAGTGAGCAAAGCCAAGCTCTCCTGCGCCTTCACCTGAGAGGCTGAGGGTATAAATGCGAGAACAAACTCAGGGGCCTGGGGCACCTCCTGCCTGGAAGCAGCGTAGGGAATGTCGGGGCAGTGGGCGGCTGCGGTGTGAGGCGGGCCCTCCCAGGGCTCCCCTAGGCTTGGTGTTTGCACCAGTCTGTGTTCACACTCTCCCAGGAGAGCCGTCTTTCCTTGGGAGGCTCATAGAGCATGAGGTCGGAGGGACAGAGGGGACACGTGGCCTCTTACAGGAAGACAGAAACTCTCAGGGGAGGCAGCAGCGCAAATCTGTGCCGTGCACCTTCCACGTACCCGAGCCCCGATTGGTCCCGTGGCTTTGCTTAAATACTTCATCTCAGGAAGTCGCCAAATCTGAAGACGTGGGGACAGCAGGGAAAGTTGCTCCCTCTCAGTCCCCACCTAGTTTCACCAGCAGTACTGGTCCCAACACCGAATAGAACCCAGGGCATTCTGGTCAGTGACTAGGCCTGGAGTCCCCTGGCTGTCTGAGGGCACTCGGGTCCCTCCCACCCCTCAGTGTCCCCGCTTGCCCAGAGTGTCTGTCCTGTTGTTAACAGGGATGTCAGGCCAGCTCAGTGGGCAGGCACAGCTGCTCCTGTGTCCCCAGATGTGATTCCTGCTAGAAATAGCTGTGCTCATTAGCAACCTTCCCAGCGAGGTGCCACGCAGGGAGCAGTGGCCAGCCGGCCTCTGCTCCCAGCCCTAAGGGAGACTAAGTCCTGGGCTTTCCACAGTAATTGGAAGTTTTGTGATTTGTGAGCCTCGGACTCACTGGCTTTTATGCTAACAAGACAGGGTGGCCCTGGAGGCCGCTGGTCACAGGACGGAGAGGGTGCAGAGTCTGGGCCGGGCCAGCAGCTGCCTCTGGAGTCTGGTGCAGGGTGGGGGCTGAGCTTAGCCTCCTGCCGGTGGCTCATGTAACAGTGCCACATGATGAGCTCCACACAGACCCTGGCAGGGCACACAGGCACGGCTGGGCTGGGGTTGGGGTACCTTGGGGGGCTGCTCTGCAGCCACGTCCTGTGTAGCAAGCTGTCTGCATGAGCAGGGCACTTTTTCTATGAATTGTTCTGAAACATTGCCAAATCTGCAGGCTCATGGGAACCACTGGAGTTAAGGCAGGTTGGGCAGCAGGGCAGGCAGCTGCCCAGAGAGCGCAGAAGGGTGACCCAAGGGTGGGCAAGGCGCACAGCAGTGCAGGGAGGGCCAGCACAGTCTGCAGGCTGGACCAAGGTGAGCAGCATCCTGTGGGCCACAGGCCCCACTGCCCACTGACCAAACGCCCCTAGGGAAGGATGGCTCCAGGACCTAGGAGGGGGTGTGAGGAGGTCTGAGGCTCTCCTGGTCAGTGTGTCCTGTCACCATGGCCACTAAGGAGAGGGGCCTCCGCAGTCCTGAGGACATCTCAGGGTGACACGGGACGTGTTGGGGAGCCAAGTTTGCCCACAGGAAGGGGAGGTGGAGCTAGCAGAAGGCCACTGCCCTTGGCATCTGCGAAGGAGCTGCCCTGGCCCCAGCATGAGCCCTCTGCACCCGGCTCCACACACGGGCAGTCACTCTCCTGAGAGGCCAGGGGCAGCCTGTGGGCACGACGCCTTCTGGTCACTGTGTGCCTGTGGGGTGCGGCTGTGGGAATCCAAGCACGTATGGGGCTCCAGAGGAGCGTGTGCGGGTGTGTGCCAGCGTGAGAGTGCTGCAGGTGTGCATGCGCCTGTGCGGGCACACGTGTGAAGGAGATGCGTGCATGCACACACTGGTGTCATGCCCCAGGGAACCCTCTGTCCCACACAGGTGTGCTGTGACAGCAGAGCCGCCAGGGCAGACACTGCCGCCCTCAGAAAGCAGCATCTGCTTCCAGCACCCCGCCTTCCACAGTCAGCCTGGGGCCGAGGAGGGAGCCCCACGTGGAGGAGCTCCCGCCCACGCGCCTCAGTGCTTGCTGGGCTTCTCCCTCCTCCCATCTCCCGCCAGCCACGGATCCCTAGGGAGGAGCCCGCGTGCAGCCTTGGGAGCGGCCTGTGGGCGCAGAGGCCTGGCAGCGCTTCCTGGCGTCCAGCCTGGCTGCTGGAGCTGCACTGGTCGCTGGTGTCACTCACAAGGCAGATGGAGGCCTGCACAGGTGGGTGTCACGTGGGTTCTGTAGTCCTCCATTGCTTGTACTACTTTTTTTTTTAAATTCTTGGCAGAACTGAAGTTTGAGCCCATGGTCCTCTGCCCTGGGTTTTATTTTTTTTTTATTATTTTTAAAATTTTTGAGACAGAGTCTCACTAAGTTGCCCAGACTGGCTTTAAACTCACCATATTCCTGCCTCAGCCTGCTGAGGTGCTAGGGGTGCAGGTGAGGGTCCCAACATCCGGCTAAACTCTCTATCTTATAATAGAAGCTTAATTTATAAGTCTGTGCGTGTGCTGTAACATAATGAATACTGCATTCGTAAGTGTATAGGAGAAAGACTAACACTTATCATGTGTGTGTGTGCATGTGTGTGTGCCCACATGCATGGGCATGCGTCAGTGTCCACACAGCCTTCCCTTGAGCCCAGGACCTGCTCAGATGCCCAAATCTGCAGTTGCTCAAGGCCTGTGTGTCCAGTGGTGCAAGATCTGCACGGGGTCTGCAGCCTTCCTCCCGGTTGCTCCACATTGCTGTGACTGGAGCTCAAATCACGCACACACGTGAGCTCCTCGAGGATGGCTGCCGACCTGTACCGGTAGGCATGATGGGAAGAGGGGAGCCCCGGGTATGTCCCCTGCACAGGGCTTCTTTTCCT
>PVJA010003134.1:21894-87366 GCA_004027025.1 Myocastor coypus
GATGGATGGATGGATGGATGGATGGATAGGTAGATACGGATGTGCAGATAGGTGATAGAGGTGCGTATAGACATGCATGTGTACATTGATAGATAGTGATAAACACAGCTATGTGGACAGCTAGTAGAGATATGTATTCATTTATAGATAAATGCTAGATAAAGCATGCAGGTGTAGATAGGTGATATAGATAGGTAATAGCTAGAGATAAAGCTTATCTTTTTATAACGATATAAAACGCCACATAGAGACCATTCTCATAAGTGAATTAGATGAGCGCCTCATGGGTAAGAATCTGAAAGAGTAAACAAAATCCGAAAGCAACAATAGATACTGAGAAAGAGAAGGAAGCTGCCCAAAGGGAAGGAACAGCTGGGGTGAGGGAAGAAGAAGAGGAAGAGGTGCGAGGGGAGAATCATACGTGTGCATACAAAGAGCTGATGGCTGCGGATGTGCTGGGCCCAGGCTCCACACCCTGGCACATGCTCCCGGCTCACGGTCACTCCCCCTGTGTGCTCTGCCAGGGGCTCTATGTGTTGTGGCCTCTGCTGTCCTTGTGCTGTGTCCAGCCCACAGGTGAAGCTTCTGCAGCTCCTGGAGAGGGCATCCCTGCCACCTGCAGCTTGAGACCCACGGCGTGTGCTCAGCAGGTGGCCACGGTGCCCACAGCAGCGGCAGGATGGAAGCCAGCAGTGAGAGGAGTGCTGGGGCCTGGAGTGGACACTGCGGGCTGGGGCCTAAGCCCACGAGCAGCCCTGGAACTGTCCATCCGTGTTCTACTCACTACTGTGGGCGGTGGAAGGACCTCGGGGCTGGGTTCAGTGTGGGTCCAGGAGAGGCCGGGGCTGCCTGAGTCTCTGCCACCTGGTGGCCTTGGTGTGCCTCGAGGAACAGCAGAGGGTCATGTGCCGGCCTCCAGGTACAAGTCCCCAGGATGTGGCTCACACTATGCGGCTTAATCTTGGGTCGTCATTGAAGGCTCAGCGATCTTGCGGATGTTCCGTGGGCATTTATTGAGGTGCTGTCCACGAATCCCCCAGCATCTGCATTGCTCCTTCCAAGCCAGGCGCTGCTTCCTGCTGATTTTCGTGGATATGGTTTTGTGCGTGTTATGGTCTGCCATGGCAGGAAGGACACACTCTGTGGGCAGTGACTCCATGATTCTTACTGATGACCGAACTCTGAGACCACTGGACGGGCACTGTAGGCCCACAATGCCTGCTTGTTGAGTGAGTGAAAGAAAGCTGGTGAAAGAGACACCCTGGGCCCAGCAGGGCCGGTGCTCACTGCCTCAGGCTGTTACACGAAGCTGTCCAGTCTCATCCAGATTGTAGGCAAAAGCAAGAGCGAGACCCTAGCATAAGGTCTGTCTACACCGCACCATGTTTTAGCTAAAAGGTGTTTTGTTGTGGATCTAAAATGCAAATGTAGCTGTGCTTCCTGTGTGTTTATTTGCTCATCTGACAGCCCTGCCTGCGGAGCACACCCCTGGGGCTTGTCCCACATTTCTGGTCGTCCTCTTTCTTTCTCTAATGCCTCGGTCCCAGCAACTCCGTGCTGTGTTTTGGGGTCACCGTCTTCCCTCGGCCACACTCCCTTTCCACGTGTCCCCCTTTCCCAGGCCTCCAGTCGCAGGCAGACTTGGCTGTGCCGTGGTCCCCAGGCAGCCTCCACCTGCACATTTCCTTGGCTCTGCACACACAGGCAGCAACCTGTGTTCTCAGCGTGTGGCCCTGCCCTGAGCCTCAACCCTGGGCCTGCAGCTGCGTCCTGGGGCTTTGTGCTTCCTCCCCACACACCCTCCTGCCTTGCTGACCACTGTCCCCTGACCGTTCCTGATTCTAAGTGTAGCAGGTGCTGGAGGTCGGGGTCCCAGGCAGGACTGGACATCCTCAAACTCCGGAAGCTTCAGCTCAGAAGAGGTGGGCTCCCTTCCCAGCCTGCCTCTGAGCAGCCCCAAGCCTGGTTCTGAGTCGTAATTAACTGAATGCCCCCTTCCCTGCTGTGCTCTGCCCAGGAGTGGCTATTACCTGAGCCGTGAGGCACAGTTGGCATCACCAGCCCACAGGGCACTGGCCCTTTTGGGTAGGGTCTCCAAAGGCGAGGTGGGCAGTGGCTGTGTGGGTGCTGTGGCATGAGACGGCACCTAGGCAGCCCCGCCCACAGCAGCTGCCCCTGCTGGGAGCCACTCAACCCCAGGCGAGCACTCTGGGCCCACTGCACACATCTGCTGGGATGGGTGGCGCCCCATGAGGACACACGGGTCACCCATGGGCACACTTGGCCCCGTGAGGTCAGGCGGGGCAGTGCCCAAAACCCAGGCCCCAGAGCTGGTGACTCTGGGCATCATGACCGAAGCGGGGCTTGAGGACAGGGAGGGGCAGGCACAGCCCTGGGTCTGTCACCGCTTCCTCTTCATGGCCCTCATGCTCCATTGCACATCCTCGAGTGGGCAGAGCCCTGGCATACGCCCGGTGTTGCACAGTCACTATCTCTGGCACAACTCTGCCATTCAGGAAGAGAGCCCCGCCCCTGAGCAGGCCCGTCGGACTCCTTTAGTGGTCCCTGCAGCCCTGCACCCAGGCAGCTGCGGTACTCCGCCTGCCCTGCCCACTCTGCAGGAACCTTCTCTCCTCTGGCGCTCCCTCCTTCCTAGTACCTGCACTCCAGCCCTCACCCAACCCTGTGGTCCAGCGTGAGCTGGCTGGTGTGTAGGCCAGCAGAGCTCTGTGCAAATCTCGGGGCCATTCCACAAGGTGCTGTTACAAATAGCGCCCTTCACCCTGCTGCAGCTCTGGCCTGCTTCCCTCTCCTGAAGTCCATCCTGGGCTCCTACTGCTCCCCTGGACTGAACCCCTTGGAGACGTAGTCATTTGTTGCCATAACAACCCCTTCCCCTTCCTAAGTGCTTCTCAGGGCACTCTGCACATCACCTCTGCTGGAAAGAGGGGAGCCTGGGCCTCATTCTCCGGCTCTGTCCCTGGGTGAAGTGGCCAGGCCTGCAGTCCCTTGTGGGACTCCTGGCCACAGCCCAGCTCTGCCCACCCCCGCAGGGTGTGGAAGAGTAAAAGTCAGGGTAGGATGATTCCCCTGGGACCACCAGAGCCGTGACATGAGTTGTCCATGGCCACATAGAGCCACTGAGTCTGCTCTTAGAGGCATCCTCCAGTCCTGAGGGAAGGCCCTTGCTGTGGATTAGATGTGGTCTTGTGTCTCAAAGATCCTCAGCATGAACTGAGGTCTCCCCAAGGCCCTGCCTCGAAGAATTCAGCGGGACTTCAGCAGGAGAGAGTCAGCAGGCCGAAAGGCTCCCCGACTCGGTCTAGAGATGAGAGCTCCTTCTCCCCTCATCTGTGGCGATGACACTGCCCTCCTTGAAGCCGGCAGGGTCCTGACCTGGGACCTGACGCTCTGGAGCTGTGTGCTAGGTGGGCTTGTGTTGGTTAGGACATCAGCGCCCCCTGAGGATCCCATCACAGTGAGCTCTGGCCTCTGAGGGCTCCTGGTGAGGCCTGAGCCACAGCTCCAAGTCAGCAGATAGGCCTGCGGTCCAAGGAAGACTTGGGAGATCCAACCCAGGGGAGCATCGAGGCCTCACTCAGCAGGAAGGACTTGGAGCATGCCCGTGGGCACTGTCCGAGAGCCCACAGGAACAGTACCCGTGTGTTTCAGAGCCCATGGACACCACACACCAAAAATCTCTGTGCACCCAGCTGGTGCTAACCCCGAAGCCTTCCCTCCCCTGGGGACAAGGCTGCCTGGCGCATGATGCGAAAAAACCTTCCTCCAAACTGGCTTGGACCCACCTACAAGTCAATCCTGACTTTAAACAGAGGTTGCCAAATGCCCACAGCTTTGCTTTTTTTTTTTTTAATATTCAAATGGAGCTGAGAGCTTCCCAGGTCCCCTCCAAGAAACCCTTGGAATAAGGACTCCCCTTTCCAGGAACCCTTTGGAAGTCATAGTTGCCACTTGTGAATTACAGAGTGTGTTCCTGGCCTCTCTGTTCTGTCCCATACCCGAGTTACGTTAACATAAAAATTAAATGTAAGCAATGAATTGGCTAAATTGGATTCACTTACACAGGTCAAAGGCTGCAGCCCCGCCCACAGGAAGAGGCTCCATGGAGCGGGGAGGAGCGGGGAGGAGCGGGGAGGAGCGGCTTCATTCGGCCTGGATCTCACACAGTGCAGAGGGAAGGCCCTGCAGAGGCACCTGCGGGTGGTCACGGCCAGGAGGGTGTCCGGAGCCTGGAGGGGGCTGGCAAAGCAAGGTGAGTGGTGGCGAGGGAGGCCCGGGCTTCCTGGCCAGGCGCCGGGCCGGCAGACACAGCCCTCGCGCTCCCCCGGCCCTGGGGTCATGGGGCTAAGTCAGCGTCCCATTCCCGTGTTAACATCTTTGCTCCTCTCCTGAAAAATGCCGGTTCTGAGCCCGGTGCTGCTACGGATGCGCTGGAGCTGGCCGGGCTTCCAGGAACTCTGCAAACACAGGTTTCTCGAATGGAGAATTGAATCATCCCTTCCACTGTGACTGGGCCAGGCACAGCCTCGAGCTGAGAATCCAAGCCCTGGCCCTGAGCACTGACCCTCAGCTGCTCCTCTCCCAGCATGCCTGCTCCCTACTCTGAGCCACAGACACATGGACTTGCTGGCTCCTTGGCTGTGTGGACCTCGCCTAAGAGACTGGGTGCTGTCGGGCATGGCCCTTGACTTATCCAGGCCTTGCTCCCCTGCCCAGTGCCCCAGGACTGGTCGCCGGCCTACAGTGACGGTTGTCGGGCCTGCTGACCCCCTGGGCTCCTCACCACGAGGCAGGGTGGCTCTTCCCCGAGTAGAGTTGTTGGGGTCCTATTCTCCACGGGTGCCTCCTACCCGTCTCCAGGGGTGGCAAAGAAGCTGAGAGGGTGACAGGAAGTGCAGACAACATATGAAGCCTGGGATGGATGAAGGGAACCCCCAAGACGTGGGGGCCACGGCCACGCTGCTGGAGCAGCTCCTCGGCCACTGGTGGGTCTACGTGTGCGCCGCCCTCCCGTGCTCCTTTGCTGCTGGCTGTCTCACTCGCGGCTTACTAGCCGTGGCCCCTCCATCCATCCTGGGGAGAATGATCAAAGGAGGATTTAATTAAAATTTCATATTTAATTTTCTTCTTTCGCCTTTACGGCCTCTTTTTACTAAAACATGCTATTCCCAGGGAGCTGCAAAGTTACTTGAGAGAGCAGAGCACAGCAGGATGGCGGAGCGCCGGGGCCTTTATGGGTTTTCTTTAAAGGACCCCAATCCCCCATCTCCCCTCAGAACCAAACATGCCTGTAATTTAGGGCAGCGGCATCTGAATTATGAATAGGCCTCTCTGGCTGTAAATTAAAAATGTGGCCCACGGCTTCCATCTTGGATCCAGCAGTGAGGAGCTGGTGCTCTGCACTGGCCTGCGATGGGGTGGAATAGGGGCTTTGTGGGGCAGCCTGTCCCCTGTCCCTTCCTAGCACCTTGGGCTCTCAGCCCAGGCCCCACACAGGTGGCGGCGCCTGCACCCTGCAGACTACACAGTACGGGTGAAGAACTCCGCAGGGCAAAACCCTGCCTGGGTGAAGTCCAAGCGGAGCCTGACTCTTCGGGGTGTTGTCATTTTGTGGGGCAGAGGGCCTGTGCTCTGGGGCTTCTGCACACTTGTACCAGGGCCAGTGACCAGGTCTCTGTTTGCTGTTTTCTTGACTCAACAACTGGACTTGGTGGAAGGTGAGCGACAGAGCTGAGCAGAGTGAACGGGCCATGCCTGGGATGTGCAGCCTGCGCCTGCCTGGCTTGCTCCCCCACCGGGGTGGAGCCCTCTCTGCGCCAAGCTTTGGGCGCACGCTTGCCTGCCCACTGTCCCACTGCTGCTGGCCTAACTGGAGCGTGGCTCAGGCACAGGCCAGCCTGGAGAGCAAGAGCGCCCTCACGCTGGGCTCTCGGAGTGGCCCAGGTCCTCAGTGTGGCTGTCGTGCCCATGCAAAGGAGGGGCTGGCGTCTCATCAGGACAAAGACACCTACGGGGGTCATTTGGAAAGGACATCCATGGCCAGAGCTCTTGGAAGCCACTAGCTATGACAGGCAGGGTGGTGGGGCCGAGGAAAGCTACCTCAGGCCAAATCAGCAGGGCAGGCTCAAGTCAGGCTGATTCTGCGAGACCGTCCCCGGGGCCGAGCAACAGTGGGTACGACAGCACCCCTATCACCCCAGGAGCCTCCACGTGACCCAGGGGTGCACCAGAAGGTCACACACTGTGCTGTCTGTCGGCCCTAGCAGCAAAACTGGGAGGACACAGTGGGGCCGCCCGCAGAGGACGAGTCTGGAGTCTGACTGCCCCTCTCCCAGCCCGAGTCTCTGGGAGAACACAGAGAACCCCCACACTGCGCATCACCTCCGGGGGCTGCCTCTGACCTCAGTGACGAGCGGCCACTGCCCAGGCTTGGGCTGACACGCGCGGCATCCGTGCATCCTGTTTGTCTGTCCGTGAAATACCACAGCAAGTCGTAGCCATGGCTGCAGCAGCCCCTCTGGCCTATTCCATTGCTAGTCAGTTTTTGCCCAGTGACTTGGGCTCCCCTGGAGGACACAGGGTCCGAGTGACTGGATCAGGGCCAGAAAGTCCCCTGCCGTCATCATTAGTTTGCCTCTGTTCAGTGAACAGTCCTGCACCAGCCCCCTGTGCGGGTACTGAGGACTCCGATACGAACGGAAATCGGTGCAGCCCACAGAGCCATGGCACACAGAGGGCAGGGGCGGCCGTGGCTTGGGAATGTGCGGCCCAAGGCTCCTGTGGAGTCCTGTGGCTCCTACCCACCTTCCTGTCTCCCAGGAAGACAGCTGGCTCGGGGTGTCTCTGGTCCATCAATATTTCTCCCATGTACCTTTTTCCTAAGAGGCTGCTGGACCACCCATCCTCTCCACCGGAAGCTGGGGGAGGTGCCAGTCCAGCCCTGCACCCAGAGGTCAGCAGCGTGAGTCGCACACACTCCAGCAGGGGGAGGCAGCCACTCTCAGGGTGCAGAGCCAGGGGCAGGGTGTGGGAGGCCAGCATGGGGGGACCTGGACTCCTGGGAGGGCTCAGGTGGCTTAGTGAGGAGTCCCTTGGGCTGGGGCCACCGAGCACTCTGCTGTGGACCCTGGTGATACCCGCTCACTATAGCTGCACACTGGCATTGCCTTTGGAAGCTGCCGCTGAGGTGGGCCTCCAGGAATTCCAGTGTCTCCATCCAGGCCCCTCCTCCTTCTGTGGTCCCTGGCCTCTGAGTCCTGGCTCACTCAGGCCACCCTTGCGGACACTGAACTGCCAGGTCCCTCCCTGCCCCTGGCCATGGCAGTAGCATCCTCAGGTAGGTAGGGGCTGGTTGGTGATGAAGGGACAGGCCCCTGGGGGAGGACAGGGCAGGAGGTGGGAACTTCGGGCCACCCTGAGAGTCTCTGCTGCCTGACTCTGGGCCACCTGTAGAGTCCTTCTTTCATGACTTTCTGGCCTGCGCCAGTCATGAAAGGCTCCAGAGAAAGGGGACACCAGAGACCCCTTTCTGGGAAGCTCGTGAGCACGGATGCTGGCTGGCCCGGCTCAAGTGTGGGCGGGGGTCCTCACATGGACAGTGTGTTCCTGTGGGGATCTGAGTCCTCCCCAAGGGGCATGAGTGCTTAGCACAATGGCCAGCCTGCCCCTGGCCAGGCCCTTTACCCTGGTGGGAATGAGGTTTGTGTTGGGCACACAGTCCCTGGGGCTTCATTCCTCCGTGGGTCATTATTCAGTGCCTTGTGTGGGCCATGCATGGCTCTGGACACTGGAGAAGTAGGATTAGTTTTCAGAGCTGGGAGAGGGTTAACCCCTCAGCTCTCATGAAGTCCCCAGCCACAGCATTCCGGGTAAGGGTAAGTAGGAACCACACAGGGCCGTAGGGAGAGGTCCACGAAACGCCAGGGTCCCAGGCTCCATCTGCAGTGGGGGGGCCACCCCACTGAACAGCAGGCTGGCGGACATCTGTCATTGCTTTAGGATCAGGGAGGTGGAGTCCTCCTCGTTGGAGGACAGTGGGGGAAGAGGAGAGGTGGCTGGAATATCCCAGGGTGTGAACCAAGGCCACAGTGCCCAGGTGCTACTGTCCTCGGGGCCCAGCACCATGCTGCTGCTTGCACAGGAAGTCACACAGCGCACAGCTGGGAACCTGCTTAGTGCTGGAGCAGCACGACTGCACACGGCACCACAGCACCGAGGATGCTGAGCCCAGGGGTCAAAGAGCCAGGGGCACTGCACCCACGCCTGCCTGTCCCAGACAGAAGGCCATAAGCTGGCCCGTTTGTCTCACGGAAGGATCGAATCAGAGCACATAAAAGCTGGGAGCAGATACGGCTGGCATTGACTAAAGCCCCTGAAGCGGGCTTATGACTGCCGCCGCCACCACCACTCGTGACAGCTCACCCAGTAGCAGCAGTGGCTGGCCTTTTACTAACCTGCCTGCTGCCGGTAGCCGGGCGGCTGGGGAGCTGATGTTTCCGTTTGCTTCCAGAGTCCAAGTGCAGTAGCAGCCCAGCTGACCACTGCAGCAGGCGGGGGTCTTGCATAGACCCCCTCTTGTGGGGTTTAAAGCAGAAATTGATCAAAGAAATTCACACCAAAGCTCTTGTAACTGTGTTTAGCTTGAAAAATGGTCTCCATTCTGACCCAGCAGCTTTGCTTTTGAGATTTCCCACCAAGGAAATAACCTCAGAGAAGCAAAGAGATTTAGCTGTGAGGCTGTTTCTCATGGTTATATTTATAACCATTGAAAAATTGGGAACAGCCTAAATGCTGAGGAATGCAGGCTTGGTGAGATAAATTACGCTACAACCCCACGATGAAATACGACGCGACCCCAGAAAGCACACTGTCAGAGCGTATGCAAATGCATAGAAAATATTCCTTGTGTATCGGTTAGATGAAAACACAGATTTCCAAGCAGTGTGTGAAATTATAATCTCAAACTGAGGGAAATAACAGCTGGTACCCCATAGCCAGGAAGCTTCGGCTCGCTCTTTGGCCAGGCGCCAACTGTGGGGCCCTGGGCAAGTCACCTCGCTCTGTGTCTCAGCTTCCTCATTTTTAGAATGAGAGGGTTGGGCGAGCAGTGGGGGCCCCACCCTGGCTCGGGAGGGGCCCGCCCTGTCCTGCTAGCCGGAGCCCCCAGCCACAGTCACTCAGGCTCCGTGAACCGGTCTCTTCTGAAAACCACGTGTACATGTGCTGGGGGCCCATGGGATAGAGGAGCCCAGCACGTGGGAGGCCCTTTGTCTGGCGCCTTTGTTTGGCGTCCGTGTGGGTCTGAAGCGGAATCCACCCACGCAGGATACCCGGCGTGCTCCTCGCAGCTGCAGCCCAGACCCACCGCTTAAAAGCAGCCTCTGAACAAGCGCACCCCCCGCCCCTTGGCCCCAGGTTCAGCTGTGTCCCGCATCAGAACGGCTTATTGACTTGAACCGATATCTAACAAATTAAAAAGTAGATCGGCTGAGGCTTAATCAAGCAATTTGTTTAACATCTCTAGAAATGGAAGGCACAGAAGTATGCAAATCCCGCACTAATCTGTGCTCTTCATAAAGCGTTTCCGGAGCTTGCTTTCTATGCAAATCGGATGGCGCCGCGAACAGAGCCCGCAACTTTCTGCGGCTGGACTTCTTTTCTCCATAAATTGATTTTTACCTCAAAAGCCTCGGAATCCTTCGCAAGCGGCTCACGTGCCGTCACGACGCGGCTCTATTTTTGGTCTGGCTCTCTTTCCAAGCTAGAATCCTCTTTGGACCTGCCAGCCAGCCCGTCGGGGTCTCCCAGCCCCAGCCAGAGGAGCATGGCAGGGCGGAAAATTCGCAGGGGTGGCGCTGGGTGCCCAGAGTCCTGGAACGGGCTCCGCCAAGCAGTCTCGGGCAGGCACGGTGGCCCCGGCATTTCGAATGCAAATCTCTGCTGGCTCTTGCAGAATAGCTGAATGTTTAACTCCAAAGCCATTTCACAATTAGCCCTGTATCCGGCAGGGAAATTCAGCCATTACTGACTTGAAAACTAGCATTTGAACAAAGGGTTCCTCCACAGTTTCCTTTTAGCGGGTGCTGGGCTCACCAGGCTATTAAGTGCTGTGCTCAGCATCCCCACGAGCTGAGCCCTGGTGCCCGGACACTTCGACTCCATGGAACACAGTCACGTGCCCCTCCGTGCTCTTAGGGCACCCCTTCCCACAGGCCACCATCTGGGCACCTTCTGTGGGCTAGGAAGGGCAGGGCCTGTCCTTGTCCCACAGGGCTGCCTCTTTGCACTGCCCTGCGCCCTCTGGTCCCAGCCAGCGCTGTATCACAGCTCTCCTCCTTCCTCTTTCCAGCTATCTGTGCAGTGGCACCAGAGCCCTTTTCCTGCCAGTATTTTCAACTCCGAGGCCCAGAGGAGCACCTGCCACCACTCCGCTCTCCTCTGGTGATCCCGAAGCAGGCTTACGTCACACAGAAACAGGTACATGTCCTAATAAAACTTTATTTACCAAAGCAGCCAGGGGCTGATGACGGATGGCTCTGGCCCATCAGTATTGGCTCCGATCTGTAGAGGGACAGGGGGCTCAGGCAGGCGAGCATCAAGCTCAGGGCGAGTGCTTCGAGAACAGCGTGAGGGGATGAAGCATTTCCACTCCCGCAAGGGTGGAAGGCTCTCCAGGTGCAGCCCTTCCCTGTAGTGCTTTGAGGCCCAGCCTCACCTGGAGGTCTCCATCATCAGCCAGACCTTAGGGATAATTGTGTAGGGACCAGCTAACCCCGCTTCCGGCTGCCCCGCTGGTGGCGCATGCCATCAGGTTACCTGTTGTCCTGGGTGTGTTATCACCATTGCGTGGGTTTGCTCAGGACAGTCTGAGGGCTCCCTGGGGTGGGTGATCAAGGACAGGCCTGCACTGTTTCCATGGCAACCACATGTGCCCCACCAGAAGGCGGAGAGCGCAACAGGGTCCAAGTGCATTGTGCTCTGCTTCAAGCCACCCAGCTGGGCCGAGGAGGCAGAGCATGTGGCCCTTGGTAGAGAGGCTCCTGTACCACAAAAGAAGCAGAGCAGGCTTCCTGGAGGAAGGGGCAGCCCGGCAAAACCCCAGAGGGTGCGAGGAGGCCAGCCAGAGGCCGGCCTGCGGGACCACAGCTAGAGGGGTGGCGAGCGGCTCGTACAAGGCAAGTGTTAGCACCCCATGTTGCTGAGGAAAAGAATGCTCCAGAAAAGAAAAAAAAGATTCATCCTGCAAATGCTTTTCTCCCACTACCTTGGACGCCTCTTTATTACTAATAGACCTCATTATTTACGTTTAATTTGTTAGTGGCTTCATATCTAATTGCAAACCTCTAATTAACTCTTTGTATTGTAATAAATAAGGTTCACTCTGACAAGAGAGCTGGCAGACACGGGTCATTTAGCTTCCTACGACGTTCACAAGAGCAGGACAGAGGACCCGCACGTGCTGTCCCCGTTGGGTCTTCATCATTCACTTCCTGGGGCCACCAGTTGCCCCCCGGATGGAGCAACACCGCTTGGTGACTTCTGCAGCTCTGCCGCTTCCTGCACTTTTCCCCGACCCACACTCAGACCAAGATGGTGTGGGAAAAGCTGGGAAGCCTTGACAGGGCCCCTGAGTGGACATTTGAGGAGCACCGTGTGCGTGTGTGTGTGCCCATGTGAGGGCGTGCATGTGTACGCCTCTGTGCATGTGTTTGCTTCTGTGCGTGCGTGTGTGTGCCTGTGTGTGTGCATGCATGAGCATATGCACATAACTTGATGTAGGCTACACGCTGAGCTACTGAGTCACATCTTCCTAGTCACCCCCAACATGTGACACGTGGCCTCCGACAGTCAGTCCGGGGCACGCTGGTGTGTAACTGGCCTCCTACTTCAGCTCTACCAAAGCACTAAAGAGTTGGTGGCTTGAAAAGCCATCACCTGCCGTCTGCGGTTCTGGCGTCCAAAGTCCAGGCACGGCGTGGCTCGGAGCCTCTGCTGAGGCGGAGGCGGCAGCACGCGGGCATCTGATCTGGAGTTCTGGGGTCAGGTCCCCTTGTGTTTTGGGTCACTGTAGTTCCTCTGGGTTTCCTAGCCAGCTGTTGGCATCTGGCATTTGCAGCCCATTTGGCAGGGGCTCTTCAACCCTTCCTGTTCCCCGCAGGCTCATCCCAAGCAGGGCAGTCTCCCATGCCTCAGATCTCTGCAGCTTTCTCTTCTGCTTTGAAGAGCCATGTGGTCACCGGCGTCCCCTCACTACTGCCCAGGGTCATCTGTCAGCTAAGGCCAGCTGGGAGGGCAGCTGCCACTGCTTCTGCCACTGTGTGAGGTGCAGAGTTTGCAGGGAGGCTTTGGAGTATGGCCTGCCACTGTCTGCGCGCGGGCCCAGCTGACGGGCTGGCGTCAGTGCCATCAGCCGTAGAGCAGCCAGGCTTTGTGCCAGCCCCACAGACACCCCGCTGGCATGTGCCTGGATTGCAGGAGAGAACGTGACAGAAGTAAGATTCTCTGGATTTCCTCATAGGAAATGTGTGTTACTTCCGCACGTTGCGTTATTTGACTCAGCAGGCGCACTAACCCTCTGAATGCATGCCTTCTTGGGACCTGACCTCTGTTTACAAAGATGAGGTGCATGAGGCTGTGTGGATCCCCACAGAGAGCACCCCCGGTGTGCCTCGTGGGGCTCTCCCCACACAGGAGACAAGACCTGAGGCCCAGGGGCCCACAACAGGCATAGACCAAACCCAAGCTCTCCCACATCCACACAGCACGAGGCAGGCGGCCCATCATGGGACCCACTGAACTGCTCCTTGGCTGGTACCTAGAGGAGCAAAATGCAGAATGGCCACCACTTAGCGTGCCCCTCAGACACAGGCTCACACAGACGGTAAGGGAGAGAGTGCACATACCTGAAGCCACTTCCTGGATTCCAAGCATATGAAAGGCCCAGAATCAACCAATCCAGAGAAATGAGAAAGAAAGGACAGCCTTGGTCTAAGTCAGGAGAAGCGAGCTGGGAGGTGGAGCCACGTGTCGGCTGCTGACACTGCGACCACCGCTGCTGCTGCTGCTGCTGGGTGCGGGACGTGGCCAGGTGAGCAGACAGGTACAGACTGCAGGTGACAAGGGCAGGTGAGGGGTCAGGTGAGCTTGAAACTCTGAGCTCACACTTTAACACCAAGAGGTCAACAACAGATGTGTCTCAGAAGCCACCAAGCTGGGGAGCCCAAGGCAGGACACCGATGACGGCGACAACAGCACCACCCTTCCTTGTTGCAATCCACGATGCCGCAGATGCCACCCACATGGGTGGACAAGGACACTCATTGCATCCCCAGCCTGGAGGAAGAAAACCCACCTGCGCCGCGGAGCTGAGCTCCCGCATGCAGGGCACAGCTGCTTCTACCTAAAGTAGTGATTCCTCCAGGGCAGGTGATAGCCTCAGGCCAGGTGGAAGACGCGAGGGACAGGACAGCGCCTGCGACCTGTCCTGGCTGGTGGGCTCTTTGCATCCTGACTGTCCCTCAGAACCCAGGCTCTAGAGGCAGCTCCACCTTCCCAGGGGCTCAGGATAGATCCTACGTCCTCTTCTCCCACCTCACACAGCAGCCCATCCATGAGGAGAGCACAGAACCATGAGAGTTTTCTGCCAGCAGAGGAAACTCCCTGGCTCGGGAGCGTGGGTGTTGCTCTCATGCTATGGGTTGCCAAGCGCTTTAGCGAGGGTGAAAGAAAGCATCGGAGGATTTCACGTGTTTAGGGAAGAGAATAAAAGAACAGAGTGGAGTGGGACAGAACAGCAGAACAGCACAGGGCTCAGCCTGCGTAGGGTCGCCCGCGTCAGGGTGGCACGGCCTGCCGCAGCCTCCCACCCTGAAGCCTGCTTGATGGGTTCCCGACAGCAATCGCAGAGGCGGAAGGTCGTCTTGTTCTTGCTGTGTCCCAAAAACCCCTGTGATCACACATATTTGTCAGAACGCTTGTGTCAAGCCTTGCGTTTCACGGGTCCTGGTCAGCAGAGTCACTTTAAAGTCAGAACGAGACGAAGAGAAGCATTTGTATTCTGTTCTGCGCCAGAGGTCCTGACCAACGCCGAGAGACAAGGAGAAAAAAAAATAAATAAATGAATGTTGCAAAGATTGAAAAAGGAAGAAACAAAGCCATCATTACTCACAGCAGTTCTGACAGGCAACTCTGAAGGCCCAAGGGACCAGGGTCAGCCCACAGCCTCAATAAGATGGCTGTCCCACACACCACATCCAAGCCCCTGAAAGCGGCAGCTTGCTTTAAGTCGAGCAGCAAATAATATCCACATACACAATGTCTGAAACGTGTCTTTTGTGATGGAACAAAAGCACAAGGTGCAGAGAGTCAGTCTCACAAAAGGTCAGGCAAGATATTTACAGAGATAGTGACTTTTTGTGGGTGACAGGAAATGAAAGCAAACACACTCAAATGGGGACGAAAGACACAATATCAGAACATCTGTCAATACTCCCCAAATTAATCTATACGTTCAATGCAATTTCAATGAAAATCCAAACAGGATTTTTCATAAAATGTAACAAGTCTAATTTGAAGCTGACATGGAAAAATAATAAGGTGGAAACAGGCAAGGAGGTTTTTGAAATAGAGGAAGGGAAGGTATGGGGATGGCTTCCTGCATGCAGAGACAGATATTGAGGTACGGAAGAAAATTAGAGGTCCAGGGTCAGAGTCAGCTGCAGCCACAGGACCACCTGCCCACCTGGTGTGGGACCAGGTGGTGTTACCAGGGCCAAGGATGTCCAGTATTAAAGGGAAGCTAGTTGGGCACATTGCTAACCTACAGCATCCTACCTCAGATACAGTGGACAACACCCCTTTCCTGCTCTGGCTTTTGAACCCAGGGAGACAAGAAAATGACTGTTGAGCTCAGCTTTTATGAAGCGCCAGAACACCACACTACTATGGCTGAAGCCAAGAGGAGGCTGCAGGCAGGCAAGCTCATGCTCTGCTCTGGGGATTGAGTGTGCCCACAGGAGTGTCACACACTGGGAACGTGGTCCTCAGCGTGGCAGTGTGAGCCAGAGGTATGCAAAGCTTATGAGCTGGAGCCCAGGGGAAGATGAGCTCCCATGAGAGCAAACTGCTAAGAAAAGGTAAGCCTAGTCCTGAGTAAGAGTTCCTTTCTCCCCATGTGACCTTCGCTCTCACAGGAAGTCTCACTATGATCCTGTCCACCATGGTGGCTGGAGCCAGAGGCCCTCACCAGAGGCCAAACCAAGGGGCTACCTGTGAGCTAAGTTTCTTGTGTATCTGGCATCCAGATTAGACACGTTGTAGAGTAGCAGAACATGGGCTTGGAAAGCGTAGGAATGAGTGGTTCTGCTACCAGCATCCCAGAAATGGCCCAGCCCCTGAAGCCTCAGAGACGGAGGGCCTCCCTCTGGGAAGGCATGGCCCACCCAGGAAGAGCACTGCATATTCAGAGAACACGGAACTAAACACGAGGGCAGAACCAAGGTCACCTCCCAAGTTTGCCGAGGAAGACGGTGGAAGGCGAATTCTATACAGGCTGGGGGAAGCCTCAGCCCTGCCCAGAGAGGTATGAGACTCAGGGTGAACCCGCATGCGCACACGCATGCACACACACACACACACACACACACACGCACACAAACACACCCCGAAGTCAAGGAGGCAGTCTCCCTTGCAATATGATGTGGGAGGCCCCTGTCATCTGAGGAGGAAGGGCTTTAAAACAAGACACAGCAAATGATTAAAAAGAAGAACTGCTCTACCGACTGCATGAGAATAAGAGATTCTCCTAAGCTTATCTTACAGAAAGCAACGTCGGAATAAACACGAGGGCACAGGATGTCCAAGACTCACATGTCCCAGCCAGCAATGGCTGTCTTCACAAAGCAGTGCAGCCTGGTGGCTTAAAGCAGGGCTGTTAACTGGCTCATAGCTCTGGAGACGGAAGCCTGTGACCAGAGTGTGTTAAGCCTCACCTCTGTAGCCTCACATAACAGGCCCATAACGCTCTCATTGCTGAACCCGGCCCTCCTGCAGCCAAGGGACACAGCTCTGGCCCACAGCACTTGTGATCGCCCAACCAGTGAGGTTCAGGCTCTGCACAGATTTCTTCAGATCAGAGTGACAGAGCAGATAGCTGTGATCGAGCCGTCCTGCCCCAGGATGATCCTCGGACATGCGGGGGACACAGCTAGGTCACTCTCGGTGAGCTTCCTGTAGGTGGACAGTTGCCTGATCTCTCCAAGCCTGAGCAAGCAGGTCACATGTGAAGGTGTCAGTGTAGTCCCCCATACGTCGAATGAATTTCAGCAAAGCTTTTTGGGAATCCATCTTCACACTCAGCCTGCAACAGTGCTTTGCAGAATGTAGATATGTACTCAAGCTGCTGCTGCATTCTGAGGTCTTCTACAGCAGCGTGAAAAATCCTTATTCCCTCTCTTCTCTGTGTAGACCTTGCAGTGACCATGTTTCTGGGACTCTGTCAGAGCTTTTGTGCTGTCCTTCTCTGGCTATTCCATGAATGCTGTGACCATCAGACCAAGGGGCTATCTGAGGGAATCCCAGAGATGTCTGAGCCCTGGGAGGACAAAGCCAGCAAGATCCAGGCCAAGGATGCCAGCAGACCTGAGGAGCAGAGCCAGGTTACCACCATGGCCAGTGGCTGGCTGGCTGGCCAGATGCCTTGTAAAGGGAGCCCAGGTCCTTGGGCAGTGATCTACTCAAGACCACATCGTTCAAGTTCACTCAGGACTCCGAAAAAGCATGCCAAACAGTGCGGAGGTAGAGTGTGACTGAGCTCAGCCTGGGGAACTTGGCAAGATCCTATCTCAGAATAAGATTTTTCAACAATGGCTTGGGGATGTAGCTCAGTGTGGGGCTCTGGGTTCAATCCCTGATGCTGAAAGAAAAATGGAAGCCAAGGGGGCTCTGGGTCAGGACAACTGCAGGACTCGTGGGATGCCTGTGGAGATAGAGCCGCGGATCCCTCCCGGTTCACACCTGCCACTCGAGAGCTCTGCTACACGGCAGCCGTGGGGTAACTCTGGGCCCTGGGGACTGGGTCAAGAGGAAGTTGGACCTGCTGGGAGTATCTCAGTTTATGTCAGTGGGACAGATCCTGTAATGACAGCCACTGCTCCGTGCGGTCCGGGTACTGGCATATGTGTGACAAATGTGGCTTGAGCAGCAGGCGTCTCCTTCCCAGAGTGCTGGAGTTTGGAGTTTGGCATGCAGGTGCTGCAGGGCTGGCTGCTTGGAAACGCCTGTCCTTGGCTTCTCAGTGGCCTGTTTCCTGGTGTCCTTCCTGTGTAGCCCATCTTTGGTATCTGTCTTGGCCTCCTCTTGCGGGGGGGGGGGGATCCTGGTCCTGTTGGGTTGGGGGCCATGCTATGGTCCCCAGCTAATTAATTTAATCACCTCTTTGAAGACCTCATTTTCAGATATTGTCACCTTCTAAGGTGAGAAGCCAAGCAAGAACCCAAGACACGTGTCGCCTGCCCCACGTGGTACCACTGGCTCCTGCCCAGCCACTCAGGGCTCTGGTGCACTTGCCAGTATCCTGGGCTGTGGGCAACACCAGTAGTGGAAGATTGATGGTGTGGCCACGGGGCCAACCCCACTGTGTACCAAAGGGCAGGGTCTGGACAGAAGCCGTCACTCATCTCCTTCAGTCTCCAACCTGGGCCTGTGACCAGGAGAGGCTGGGGGTGCCTGAGTGGCTGACAAATAACCTCCCAAGGATCCAGAAGGAAAGAAAATGTCAGAGGGTGGCAGTCCAGGGATGACAGATCCCAAGGAGGTCGCCCTGTGCCTGCGGTGAGTTCTCACCAGGGCAAAAGCAAGACCCTGGCCCCAGAGAGAGACAGCCCCATAAATTCACCTGACTCTGATTCATGCTCAGGCCACCCCAGGACTCGGAGGTACTGCCCTCCCGGTGGCCCCCAGACCCTGTAAACTCTGTACTAAATACAAAAAAGGCAGGGTCTGGAGCAGCTGTGGTCACCCTGCGACTAGAAACCTGTGTCCCCAAGAATAGGGCATGCAGGCAACCTCAGAGCCCAGCAAACCTCTAAATCCCAATAAAGGGAGAGCTGTGACCACGTCCTATGGTGGAGAGCCCCACAGGGACCCAGGCGTGGGGTGCCACTGCCTCCACGCTCTGTGGCCTGGGCCTGTACCCAAGGGACCCGTCTCTGCTGGAGGCGCAGATGACCTCTCTGTCAGCCCATAGGCTCACATGCAGGCATCTCCACCCCAAGGAGCAGCCTGGGCACTCGGGCAGGGGAAGCACGCTGCTCCTGCAGCTGCCTGTGACAACTTGCAAGCCACAGAACATGTCTCAGGTGCAGCTGGATCACATCATCTCTGGTCCCCAGAGTCACACGGCCACCAACAAACACACCAAGGAAGGGCAGGGTATCCACCGCGCTGGGACAAGACACTGCCCCAGGAGAGAGACACACAAGACCCAACTCAGCCCGTGACAGATTCACACGGCCGCTTGAGAGGGAAAAACTTTCCGAGGGAAGCTGCTCTTTTTAAAACTTGGTTCTTCTGAAACTGTCCAACTCTGTAACTGCCTCATGGATCGAGAATTACCCTCCTGACCCCCGTCACCACAAGAGTGTAACCAACATACAGGACACCTGATCGCGCCGCTGCACCAAGCTGCAGGGCCTGATGACCACTGCTCTGCCCTAGGACCCAGTGCCCTCACCCTGCTGGCTAACCAGAAGAATTGCTGGACTCTTCCATCTCCCCTTGGTACCTCCTGCTTGTACATTATATAAAAGCCCTAGAGCACCAGAGATTGGGGCCTGATATTCTAGGAATGATCCTGATCCACGCCCTCTGAGGTAAAAAAATCTGCCACGAGTCCTGGGTGCCATGTCTGCGTCTCTTCTCATCCCTGCTCTCGTAGGGCACCACAGCATGACAGAGTACCCAAGTGCCCTGCAGTGACAAAGCCTGGCTCACTTAGCCAGCATTCCCATATTTCAACACACATCCTGTCTCCAGAAAATGCCCTCCTCCTCCACAGAAGTGGCTCCCTGCCAAACACACATGGACATGATGTAAATAAGGACATAAATAATTCCACCAGAGTTCTATTGTCACCGGGTCCACTTGGCCTCCCTAGGTCCCAGCCTCTGAGTGGACATGAGCTGGTGTGGTGGTTCAGGTCTACATGCTCCCCCAAATCTCATGTGCTCAGAAGAGAGGAGCCAGCAGGGGAGAGAGTGGCCTGAGGGGTGCAGCCTGGTGCCTGGCCTTTCTCTTCTCCGTTACTTCCTGCCCGCTGTGGGTCTCTCCTCCACCAGACTCGTCCTGCCTTGGAGCCAGCCGACAATGGACTGAACCCACTACAGCCATCAACCGCAATAAGCCTTTTTCCTTTAAGTTTTAGGTCCTGAGTATTTGTCCTGTTATGGGAAACTAAGTAAGACAGGTGGACCCTGCCCTCCAGCCAGAGTAGGGAACAAAGGGGACTGAGTCACAAGTGAAAGGACCCTGAGTTGCAAGTGGCACGGGGATTAGATATGATGTTGTCGCAGGCAGTGACAAGTTACCTAGGGTTTGAGCTAGGAGGCACACTCACAGTCATACTCTCTGTCACACACACGCACACATGAACACATGCACATGCACACCAGGGCCATCCCTGGCCTGGGACAGGACACTCTTGTGCTGCACAAGCACACAGCACAACCACAGCCAAGGGGACCTTGGCTGCAAGGGCCACCAGGCTGCACTCCAGACCCTGCCCGAGCGCCCCACACATTGCCAAGCACTGCCGCCCTTCCATGAAGTCCAGGACAGCGACAAAGGCCCGGACTTTTGTCTGCTGGATTTTCGGGCTGCAGCACCCTGCCCTTAGGAGGTCTCCGTTGACCAAACAGCTGTTCATCTGGGCCAAAGGGGCCACAAAGAAGCTGCCAGCAAAGCCAGGTTTTCAAGGTGCGCATTGTCTCCTGCGTCCCCTGGGGAGGCCTCATCATCGGTCAGGGAAGCAGTGTCCCTGCAACCTAGCCCCAGAGCAAGTGCAAGTTGCTTAAATGCAAGGGGAGCTAGAGCTGTCTTGCATCTCCCTGCAGTCTGGGGTGAAGAAAGACGCTTCCGAAAGGACTGTTTCTTTTAAGCCCTTGGAGTCTTAAAAAGTAACCTTTTTGTTGATACTTTAAACAAAAACAAAAGTCTGTGAATGTTGGGGTGGGCAGTACACTGTCTCGGTGAGATTTTATTAATTCCTTTAAAAAATATTTTTTCCGGAATGTTCTTTCATAACCATAAGGCACAATGATCCTCCATCTTCGGAGGATAAAATCTGGGGCTAACTTTTAAAAATTCCTTTACAGATTTGCACAGTTTGGTTTCTATGGGAACCTGCAGAGGAACTCCATGATTCCCGAGAACGTCTATTTTTACATTAACCTTTTAGAGAGCAAACCAAGGCAGGCAGGAGGGAGGCCGGGTGGGCCAGGGCAGCGCAGCCACCCGCGAGTGGGTTGCAGGTGGTACAGAGGCAGTCTGGGTGAAGGAGCTGCCAGCCTTTGCCTGAAGAGCAAAAGCAGCCTGGACGCTTGCTTCCATTTAGAGTCAGACTGGGGAGTGGTAACGGCGAAATGGCGAGCTCTGTGACCATCTGCACCCAAGGCTCATGCTGTCCACACAGCCACAGTGGACCACGTGGCAGCAGCAGTGCCAGAGGCAGGGAGGGGGCGGTGCAGGCTGGCCTGCGCCGGCCTTTGGGTTCCGGCCTGGCCTGAAGCTTCTGTCTGGGCTGACAACAGCCTAGGTCTGTGGGCAGGCGGGCAGAGCCTCACCTTGCAGGAATCAGAGTGGTAGCAGCTTCCTCCTCGCCCTCTTCCTCTTACTCGTCCTCCTCGTCCTCCTCGTCCTCCTCCTACTCTTCCTGCAGGCCTAACCCGATCCTGAGGCCCCCAGTAAAGGTCCACACAAGCCTCTTTCTATGCGAGAAGGTGAGAAGGCTGCTGGGAGAAGAGACAGCGGTGGATGTGAGGAATGTGGCCTCCTGTGCACGCTTCCGTCTTCCCAGTGCGGCGGGAGAGCACCATCCTCACGGCCACCAAAACAGCAGCGCTTGGAGTAAACAGGAGTGGGCTTCGCTGAGGCCACGTGTCCCCCCAAAATAGACCTGTTTTAAAAATAATATGGGAATCAAACAGCCACAGGAAGCTGATGAGGGGAAATGTGAGCTGCTGTTCTTTTTTTTTTTTTTTTTTTTTTTTCTTTCCTACACAAGAAACTAAAATAAACTCACCCTGTAATGAGAATCAAGTGGAAAAAAAACAAAAACAAATGATTGCCTCATTAATTGAATGCCTAACTGATTAGCAGTGCTGGGCGAACGCCTCTTTTCGATTGATTGACAGAACGGGAAAGGCAGAAAGAGGCGGGCTGCTCCCCTGCTTCGGGGGGGCTGGAAGTGGGATTTCAAGGGCGGCTTGGATGAGGACTCTGCCGTCATGGCGCTCAGAGCCCAGCACTATGGGGACCCGGTAGCCTCTGCCCCCACCTTGCTCGGACTCTGGGAGGGGTGGCGGCTACATGGCAGGCTCACGGTGACTTGACCTCCCCACGCAGGCCCCATCCCTGGAATTGCAAGACGCCCACCACCTGCCTCGCTCAGCGCGTGCCCCAGCTGCAGTGTCGCTGATAGAGCCGAGATCTGAGATGTCGCCCCTAAGGCTCTATACAGGGTGAGGCTGGTCAGGAGAGGCCCATCATGGGGAGCAGGGCCTGGCAGGGTCTCTTTTGTCTCTGGCTCCCCTCCTTTCTTTCTGGCCCCCACGCAGTGAGCGGCTGTCCTCCACTGGCTTCCACCATGCTGGTTCTAAACTGCGGGGTTACCCAACAATCAGCCGAAACGGTGGGCCACGGAAGCCCCTCTCCTTCACACGGCCTCAGGGATTCTGTCCTAGGGATGGGAGCGTGACCGAGGTGAAGCCTGCTGTGTTCTTGGCAGACCGGAGCCCCCGAGGTCAGGGACGGTGGAAAGAGGAGGAGCTACAGATGCCCTTCTTCATAAGAACCCAATGAAAGATCCTGGCAGTGGAAAATTGGAGTTTTATTTTATTTATTTATCTGTGGCACTGAGGATTCCATCCAGAGCTCCCAGGCTGACCTACATTCTCAACCCTTATTAAGTGATTTATTTTTTTAAGTTTTAAGACGGAGTCTCACTGTGTTGCTGAGTTGTGCGGGTTAGGCTTGAACTCGTGGTCGGTCTCTTTGCTTGGCTCCCGGGGAGCTAGGACTACAGACGTGTGCCACCATGCCCACTTAGCACATTATTTTTAAAATAACAAATTGATCTGCACCTGATCAGAGAAAGAGTTTATGCAGAGAGGAAGGGCACCAGAAAAAAAAAAAAAAAAAGTAAAGATAAAGGCGTCAGTGCACAAAATAAATGAACCGTGATTAGCAAACTTGTAGACGTTTTTGTATGAGTTGCTGAAAGGCGATGTGCCAAGACCCGAACAACAGAGAAGCACTAATGATAAGTACGCAGGAAAACATGAGCGCGGGCACCCTAATTTGGGGATTAAGGAGCAAATCGAAGAGTAGCGACAGCAAGGTGTTGAGCACATTTGAAAGAAGGGCTGCTTTGTGTCAGAACTCACAAGCCACAGCTCGGGGAGCCCGGAAAAGCAAACTTGCAGTTCTTAATGCATCTTTGAAGCACAGCTGTAAAACAAGCAAGCTACTCACTCAAGAACAAGCTACTACAGCAAGTTGAAGGGAAGCGTACAGAGAGAACAGGAAGTAACGGAGAAGCGTGGAAGCCAAGCGACAAGAAAGACAAGCAAAATGTGGGTGGCTGGCAAGGCCCAAGCTGCTTCTTTGGAAACATGAAAAAATAAGGGTCAGTGGAGTAGAAAAACCAGGGTTAAAAAGGAGGCCTGAGTTATATCTAGAAACTGAAACTGCTCCAAGCTGCAGGTACTGTAGGAATGCTAAGAATCTGGTGGATATTATGCAGAGTGGCTTTGCCAGTAAATTTGAAAACCTAGGAGAAATAGCACCCTTTATAAAACAAAACTTATAAAAAAAAATCAGACATCATGTTCTGGTGATTTTTGAAGGAGTGTTTTACAAAAGCTCTCAGGAACAGAAAATTATTTTCTTATACAAACTGTTCCCGAGAATGGATGAAGCAAATAAAATACCTGACTCATTTTTTGATGCCAGCATAATTTGATATCAAAACTGGACGAGGAAAATGAGAAAAAGAAATTAGAGCCCAACCTCAAGAAAAGCACAGAGGCAAAACTTCTATGTAAAATGTTTGAAAAACCTCATCTGACAGCACAGCGACAACAAGCACATCGGGGTCAGAGTGGGCTTCATGTCCTGGAGCTCCACAGGAAGTGAAGGCACCCACGGCGCCTGGAAATGGACCTGCCGTTGCACAGACACAGGTGGCCAAGCCAGGAGGGGGCCTCCCACCTGCTCCCCAAGGAATCCAGCACCCTGAGCTTGTGTAGAACAGAACAGCACAGTAACTGCATAGCAGAGGACAAAACACATCCTGTGTGTCACAAAGCATAACAGAAAAGAAGGCAGAAGCAGGGGAGGGAGACACAGAAGGAGACAGGGTGGGGGAGTCAGTACAGAGCATGAGAACCTGGAGTGCCACAATACCAGAGCCTGCTAAGACGCCACTGCTCCCTCCCATCCTTCCCTGCACCAGTGAAGACAGAGAACTACAGGACCAGAAAGGTGGACAGGGTGAAGGGCATTCCTGGCAAAGACCGAACTTCTGCTTAGGCCAGCAGAGCAAAAAACCAATGCAGAGAAGTTCCAAGACACTCTGCCAGCGGCCCAGTGGAACCAGGCCATGATTTAGGATGCTGACTAGAACAGAAGCCAATACGCAAAGATCAAACGTGGTTCTGTATAGTAGCAGAAGTCCACCTGAAAGTATCACAGCAAAAACAAAACAATTTATTTACCAAAGCCATAAAAACTACCAAGTACTCATGAATAAATCTAAGGAAAGATGAGCCAGAAAAGACCAATATAAAAATGTTACTGCAGGAAATAAAAGAAGACAGCCGTAAAGGAAGCGATGTGTTTGCAGGTGATGAGAATAATAGCATAAGGATGTCCATAAATTCTCAGAGTTATCTATCATTTCAGCAATACTCCCAATCAGAGGTGCTGTCAATAGTTAATTCTTATTAAGATTCGCATGGGAGCAAGAAGCCCAAGAACCATTGTCTTAGTTACTCTGTACTCGTTGCTGGGGCAAATACCCAACGCCCAAAATGAAGGAAGGAAAGGTTTATTTAGCTCACAGTTACTGGAGGTTTCAGTCCATACTCAGCTGGAGCCAAGGCAGAGAGGTACAATGCAGAGGCCAGCAGTTCATGGCGGCGGAATAGCAACAAAATGGTGACAGGTAATGGAACAACCAGGGAAGCAGAAAGCAACAGCATCAGTCTGTCTCTCTGTCTCTCCTTAGAGTGCATTAGGCTCTGTGCCTCAGCCTATCCACCTCAGGCTACACCCACAATCCCAGAAGGACTCAGACCCATCATCCCATCAGTACTAAAACACACAATCCCAGGGATCATGAGGCAAGTCTCAAACTCTAGAAGTTCCCTCCCCATGATTGCATGAGGCTTTGGGGGGACATCTCGACATAAACCATAACAACAATAAAGGTGCATCTGGGGAAAAGGAAGCACTGAATGCCTGCCTCGTCCTGGAGGACACCTGTGTTTCCCTGGTAATGAGGAGGTAATGAGGAGGCTGCACACACAGGTAGGCGAGTGGGTATGGGGGACAAGGTACTCGTCACCACGCCACACCTGGGCATGCACCTGTGTGGCTCCAATATAAGATGCACCGTGGGCCACTGCACGTCATGCACTAGGCTCCAGGCTTCCTGCTGATGTGTGGGCTTCCCAGGCCCTCCGCTACTACCTCCAGCACAGCCCCCCTAATCCCCAGGGAGGAAGATGAGAGGATGGAGAAATAAAGGCAAGAGGCAGTATGCTGAAAACTGGGGTCAGGGGGAGCGCTCTTAGCTGAGAGAAAAAGAAACCACTCAGCCACCATAGTGGAGTTTGCTTATGTGTTTGGCAGGTTGGTGTCACGTGACGCCCTTTGCCTGGCAGCACACTGCTCAGGTTGTCTCAGGGCTTGGCGCTGTCCAGGCTGAAGCAGCCTGTTCCCATGGCTTGCCTCAGGCGCTCTTTATCCTCCGACAGGACTTGCCCCTGCACGTGTGATCAGCCTCCACTCTCCGTGCTCTGCCATGAGCCTGGCTGGAGAAGGCAGCAGAAATGCTGATGGCCGTAGAGACCAAGGGGAGCGTCCCTCCCTCCCTCCCTCCTGGGCCAGGATTCCGAGCCTCACTGTGGGCAGTGGGGGCGTCATCCCACACGGCAAGAGTGCAGTGGAGCCCCAGGGATGGAGGAGCTGGGTCCGTCAGAACAACCTGGGCTAGTCCACAACTCCGACCCAGCATGAAGGAGACCCTTGTCTCGTTCCTGCATCTAACCCTGGCTCTTTGAGTTTCTCACCACAGAGGAGATGCTGGAAACCAGCAGACCACCCCTAAATCATGCAGGGACAACTGTTCCACCGTCTGAGGAGAAAATACAGCCAGACACTGACACTGTGTTCAGAAATAAACCACAGATGGACACAGACCCAACACGGGAAATGGAACTAGAAAATGAGTGGTGAAAATCGCACCCCAGCCGCAGCCTGCAGATGGGTCGGGCTGAGTATTTGGGGGACCGCAGCAGAAATGGTGCAGCAGAGGCCAGGATGTTTGGTCTCCTCAGATCACAGCTTCTCCACAGTGGACCCAGGCAAAAGGCATCCCAGATCAGAAGGAAGCTGGGGCAGATGGGCTGCGGGCTGCAAGACTGAGCGGTAGCTTTTGTAACAGATGAAGAATGTCCCGAATGACAAGAAGAGCACAGCCCACCGTTCCTGTGAGCAAAGTCGCTGAGAGGTCCACGGGGTACAGCCCACTCTGCAGCACCCCGGCACACGTGGCGAGACAGCAATGCAATGCCCGTGGACCTGGGCACGGGTGGAGTGTGGGCCAGAGGATGAGGAGCCCATTCCAGAAGGATGTGCCAAGAACAGTGAGGTCAGACTCCCCCTGGCCAGAGCCACCCCTCAGGCAGGTGGAGCACAGGGAGGGGACCAAAGCGTCCTCAGAGTCCCCATGGAGTTGCATTGCATTTTGGAGTTTGTTCTGAGGACCAAAGGTCACCCTGCTTCCTCAGGTCTCAGGTGCTCACAGGACCCGACCTGCAGCTCAGCTCTGCAGAGTACGTGTGCCCCGCCCTGGCTGCGATGTGGCTCTGAAGGCCAAGCTGTGCCCGAGCATGGGGGCCTCCCCCACCATGCACATCTCCCCGCCCCGCACCCAGTGGGAGCACACAATCCCCCCACCCCCAGTGGAGGCAATGATTCCAGCCCAAGCCACATGCAGCGATAGGGCAGGCACAGAGTCAGCTCAGCCCTGCTGTAGCCCAGCCACCTCCTCCCGCTCTGGGCAGGGGCTCTATTCCACCTCCTTGCACAAGGTCATAGCTTCTACTGAGATGGCTTCGTGGGCTGTGGGCTTTGGGGAGGTGCCCAGACCACAGGGCATGCTGGTAGCAGTCTTCCCAGAAGAGATGGACACTGAGGCGTAGCCCAGAAGGGCTCTGCTTTCTGTCCACCATGCTGTGAGCAATTCTCCTTTGCCTAGGCCCTTCCTCCTGCCCATCCACCTTGGAGCCCACCAAGCATGGGCAGAAACCTCTACAAACTGTAGAACAGGATAAGCCTCTCCTCCTCTACGCCTTGACAGGTACCCAGTGCTTTGTCCCAGTGGCAAAGACAGTGACTCACTCTCAAGCCCACCAGTCACTACAGGACCCAGCGTTCACATGAGTCACGGATGCATGTGGACTAAGAATGCACTCCCACAAACCAGCCTCCACGATGAAGGGAGAGGGAAGTGGGGGCCCTGCCCAGGTAAGCGTGGAGACCGGCCCACCTGCACCAGAAACAGCCTCCTCGACCCCCTCGAGAGCCCACACCCACATGGTGCTCCGCAGGATCCCTACTGTCCGCCCACCACCAAGGAGGACCCTAAAGGCCACCTCACGAAATCAGCCCTAGTCAACAGAACACAGCTGGAGTCAGCTTTGCTGTCTGACAGGTACCCTGAGGGGACTGACGCTGGAAATCCCAGCTTTTGTAGTGCAGGCTGACATGTTAGAGGTGGTCAGGCTTCAGCTTACCAGGAGCCTGTGTGACACCCATTGGGCTTGGATTCGTCCTGCTCTGTGCTCAGCTTCCCTCTAGGGCAGTTTGAGGAAGCCACGCCCATCCAGAAGGCCCCAGCGTGGGCTAAGGCCTCACCCATCCCGACTTCACTGGCAGTGAGCCCCTACTGGGCAGAAACACCCAGAAATGGCTTGTTTGTTTCAGCTGTGCTCAGAATTTTAGTAATTCCAGATTTCAGGGATCCCATGGCTTGATGGGGCCTGGAGGTGCATGACACATGGCCATGCCTCCCTCGGAGGCAGCCTGGTGGCTTGGGCCCACGGCCTGACTTTTGGGTTTGCCTGATGCCGTGGACCAGGTCCCAGTGACCGCTGCCCTCTCAGGCCCTGCCAGGCAGGATGAAGGACTGACTCAGCCTTTCCCCAGGGGTAGACTTGTGCGGACCACAGCCCTGGGCACAGATACACAGGGACAGACAGGCGGTGAGCCCCAGATGAGCTCCAGGCCAGTCACCTCTGAGGGGACAAATGGGAGGGGCAGCACGTGGAGGGATGAAGAGCTGCTTGAGGAGCGGAAGTCCTCGAGCCAGGAGCGGAGGATCTCGCCCTTTCTCCATCCTTGTGCTCTACCTGGGTGTCATGCTTTGTGTAGAGGTGTTCCCCCAAAGCCTCCTGCAGTCCTGGGGTGGCTTCTGGAATTTATGATTGGTTATCGCGGGTGTGGGTGCTGCACGCCCCTGGGGCAGGTGAGTTGCATTTCAGGGTAAGGAAGAGAAGCCAGCTGCGAAGAGCTGTTGCTGTGCCTCCCTTCTCTTTAGCTCTTGCTCTTAGCTGGCTCCGTGAAAGGCTGCCCTCTGCCATGTGCCTCTCTGCCTTGGAGCCAGCTGGGAAACCCCCAGGAACTGTGAGCTAAATAAACCTTGCCTTCCCTCACTTTGAGTGTCGGGTGTTTGTCCCAGCGACTAGAATAGTGTAACTGAGGCACCAGGCCTCCAGAGCCCCACCGGGTACTGCCACGCTGACAGGCGCACTTGCTGCTGGGCACACCCACTCCAGCCCTGAGCCTGTCACACCCAGAAGTCCTGCCTGACACCATCAGGCTCCACACAGCGCTCCCATCATGCTGCCACTGGGGTCCCCTGCTGTCCTCCCAGCCCTCATAGACTGTTCCCATGTGTTCCCCAACCACCCACTTCTGGCCCATTGGTGAGCCCCAGCTCCACCCAGATGCAGTCCACAGAACTAAGGGGAGACCGGCCTTGGCGCTGCATGCTGATTCCACACCAGAGGAGGGGCCACAACCCAGGCTGCATAAGGGGCCTGGGAAGGGGTCTGGCGCCAGCATGCGGGCCAGTCCACTGTGTTCTCCTACCAGCCCCTCTCCAGAGGTGGGAGTCAAAAGTGCAGTGAATATTTACATTGTTGCCGGGCGTGGTGGTTCACGCCTGTAATCCCAGCACTCGGGAGGCTGAGGCAGGAGGATTGGTGCGAGTTCAAGACCAACCTGGGCTACAAAAGTGAGTTCAAGGCCAGCCTCAACTGCATAGCGAGACCCTGTCTCAAAAAGACAAAAAAAAATAAAATAAATTGTTTAGGAGTTTTACTAAAAGAGACTCGTGGCCAGCGACCCCTCGTAGTGCTCCGCCTTGCGTCCGACACACGCCTCCCGTTTTCTTGACACTTTCTGGGGCAGTTCTGGAAATACTTTCACAGGGGTCTTCAAGCACACTGTTGTGGCTGCTTTGATGTCCTGAACTGACTCAAAACATTGCCCTTTCCTGGTCATTCTGACCCTGGGGCTGAGCTGCAAGTCGCTCAGAGTCAGACTCAGTGAATAGGGCTGTCTCCATTTCTCTTCTCTCATTGCTGGGACAAATACCTGACACCCAAAATGAAGGAAGGAAAGATTTATTTAGCTCACAGCTATTGGCGGTTTCAGGCCATACTCAGCGGACTCCAAGGCAGAGTGGCACATGGCAGAGGGCAGCAGTTCACAGGGGCAAAGAGCAGAGAGCAAAAGCAAGGAACAGCAGCAACAGTGGCTGTAGAGAGGACCTCTGTCTCTCTGTCTCTCTGTCTCTCTTATATTCCATTCAGGCTCTCTGCCACAGGCTGGGTTTAGCACTCACAACCACAGTCCCAGCAGTATGAAGACCCATAATCCCCGTGGATCATCAGTTAATGTCAAACTCTGAGTGCCCCAGCCCCATGACCGCACGAGGCTTCGGGGGGACAACTAGACACAGACCATAACTCTGGCAGATGAGGACACGCCGTAATGTTTTCACGAACCCGCCTTTTTGTTGGACGGCTCATGGGAGCAGCATGCACATTGCTGGTCAGACCTTGTAAAGACGCTGATGTAAGGAGATTCCAGACCTGCTTCAGAACGTGGTAAGGACGCAGACCTAAGGGTGGTCAGGACACGGGAGAGTACTTCAGGGGAGTCTACCAGCGCGGCACCTTTCACTGTGGACTTGGTGAAAGGTAGACATCTGCCGATTGTACTGGATTCTCCTTGTGGATAGTCAGGCACTGGCACTTCCCACCCTCCACACACACACACACACACACACACACACACACACACACACACACACACACACTCTCAAGCCAACCAAGTCAAAACCACTAGGCCCAGACCAGGTCACGCTTCCTGTTAACCCTGCTCAGGCCATCATTCTACATGACAGCCATGCCAGACTGCCCAGCGTGTGTAAGACAGGGTGAGTGCTTCCCCCAAGGGCTCTGATAAAGCCGCAGCAATGTCACTCTCACCAACCTAAAACCAGAGCAAAGACGCTGCCACGGCCACAGCTTGAGCCCCTGTGGCCCACGCCAGCCCCCCGAGGCAGTTTGCAACCCATTCTCGACATAGCAGAGGTCCCTCCCTGGGCCCGGAGCCTGGCCTCCGTCCGTGGCCTGGCCTACCTGGCCACCGGGGCCTGCATCCTCTTCATCTGAGCTCTCTTCTTTGTTAACGAGGGCTATTTGTTTAAAGACAAAGAATTTCATCTGATCATCACATGCGGCAATATCTTAGGTCTTTACGGCTCTTTGGGGATACAATTTGTGTGTCATTTCGCCTTTTATTACTTTTTATTGGCTGTGGGACTGCTGGAAAGAAAATGAGGACTATTTATCATGCACAGAGGAAATATGCCACGGAGCACAGTGACTCGTCATCCCGAGGGGAAGGCCGCAAGAGAGGGGCGTGGCCAGGTAGGAAAAGTCACCCACCAGAGATGGTGAGAGGCAATTATGTGGAAGGCAGGGCGACATCTGTGTGCTCCCCACCAAGCACACGTAACTCATGGGCCATTCCAGGACCCGCTGGCCACCGTGTGTCCACCCAGTGGTTGGTTACATACTCTCAGCGGAACCACAAACATTTAGAGGCGAGAGATCAGAATCCCTGATGTTGTTAAGGAAGCAGCTTCACCTGCACAGCAGGCGGGCCCACGTGTGCCCGTGGGGGCTCCACTGGAGATGGCGTGTGACTGTGATCCTACAGCCGACAGCAGGGCAGCCAGGGCTGGCACCATGCTGGTGAGGTGAGCTTACAAAGGTGGGCTCAGGGACTGGGCCCATGTGTTTTCGCAGTGGAAGGTGGCATGGGGTGTAGGCCCTTGTTCTTCAGCTGCAGTCCCCCCAGAAGGCCTCATTGCTTGGAGGACAGATGCAAGTTTTCTGGAACATTCTAACACATAATGTTAGGGGTGTGCAAGGGGTGTACAGCAAGGAGGAGAAGGGAACACAGACGTGCTGGATGACACGGCGCCACTTGGCCGCCTGAGCCGCATTTGTGTGCAGCTCAGCACACCAGGCACAGAACCTTCCCACCTTGCGAAGCCAGAGCTCTGTCTCCCGTCAGACACCGACACCCCGCTGCCCCTCCGCTGGGTGCCTGCGGACCTCCATTCTGTTTTCCGTCCCTGTCCGTTGAACTACTATGCAGGAAAGGAAGGAAATTTTAAACAATTTTTTTTTTTATTCAGGAAAGTTTCAGATGGCTCCCCGCGCCAGTCTGTTACCAGCATCTCACACCAGGGTGCCACCTCTGCGGCAGTCGGCAAGCCCATGCTGACGCGGCAGTTGTAACCCCGTCTACTCTGTACTCAGTCAGACTTCCTTGGGTCACATCTCCTATTCCTCCCGCTCCAGGATCCCACCCGGGACCACACATGACACACAGACATCGTGCCTCCTTGGGGTCCCCTCCGTGGGATGGTTTCTGGGGCTCCCCATCAATCCCATGACCTTGACATCTCCAGGGGTGCGTCAAGTGCATGTAGCATGTTCCCCTACAGGGATTTTCCTGATATTCCCCATAATTCCACTGGAAAGGGAGATTACGGCGGTCACAGGCTATTTCCACACCTCGCATCAGGGTGCCTGCCAGCCATGTGAGTCCTGACAGCCGAGGGTGACTGCGGCGCCCTGGCTGAGGAATGTGTACCAAAGTGAGAATTCTCAGGAGGCTTTAGTTCATTTCTCGCCTCCTATTTCTCCTACCACTGGGCTCCAGGAGACTTTCACACCTCATCCACAATGTGCTTGGGCTAAACTTTTACAAAGTTTTGAAGTGTGAGGAAGGGCGGCCATGTCCAAGGGTGAGGCAGGTCAGGATGGAGCCTAGACTCTTAGAAAGCATGCCCCGCCTTAAAAACCATCCCCACAGGGTGTGACCTCAGCCCAGCAACAAGAGATGAGAGTAGTTACTGGCCAGGCATTCTGGTGAAGGTCTGTGTGCCCCAGGGTGCTCCAGCCACAGGCTGCCTGGGGGCGGTCCTACACACCACCCCAGCACAAGCCACCCCAGCGCAGGCCACCTTGCATGGCTCCTGGCCAAACCACAGAACATCAGAGAGCAGGGACAGGGAGAGAGAACCACTACTCCTGATGTCCATGGTGCAGCCCTGCTTGCTCTGCTTAGTGCCTAGGCAGGGTGGGTGGCTAGGCTGACGGGGCCCACACACACCTGTCAGCAGCTGGCCAGCTGCTCATCCATCTTCAGGCTGAGGCCTGAGAAGACCCAGACTCCAGCAGAAATGACGGAGACTAAACTTCAAGCTTTATTAAATCACACTCTCTCCATGGTCTCCTGAGCTGCTCCCCACCGGAGTGCAGGTGCTGTTTGTAAGGATGCTGGAAAGGGGGTGGCTCTGGCACCGACGGAGAGAAGGGGCGTGGGGAAGGCAGTCCTGCCGTCCTCACCATCCCAGCTTGGCCTGGTATTTTTCTGCAAACAGCAGGGCTGTAGCTTTGACAGACCAATCCTTCACCCAGCCCCTCATGTCATCCCAGGGGGTGAGTCTGCCTATGGATAGAGCAATTTGGGGCCTCTGTGCCTCTCAACACCCAGTGTCGTGAGGTGCAGGGACCCACAGGCCAAAGTGTCTGGTGTGTGAAGATGGCCCTCAGGATCCTCACTGACTGCTGTTGGAGGCAAACTATTCACAGGGAAAGGCTCTGGCCACAGGAGAGGCCTCTGGGCCCTCCACGGAGTCCTTTCAGGCCCAGCCCTCCACTAGACCTGATGGGGCAGGTTCACGGCCCACTGGGGAAGGAAGCCATGGTATGGCGTCAAACACTGGCACTTTCAGGATAGCAGTGTGTGGAGACAGCCCTTCGGCCATCCTGAGGCTGAAGAGGACGAGCCCCTGCACACACGCATGCACATACACACACACATGTGAGCACACATGTACACACATATGCATGCACACACATACACACACATGCACCCGGGCATGCAGGGGAGTGCTACTCCGCAAGCAGGGGAAGGCTGAGATTCCTACTTCTGGCCCAAAAGTGCACTGTTTCCACCAGGGTGTTGCTGAGCGGTCTTTGCAATAGTTGCCTTTAGCCATCTGCTTCTCTAACACTAATGCTTAGGGACAGTGGCCTGTAGCGTGGCTCCAGTCTGCCCTCCCCGCCTCCGAGCTGAGGGCTTCCTGTCCCCCCATCCTTGGCCTGTGAATCTGTGCCCTGGCCCTCGCCTCCTGGGCACCCTCCCCAACCTGCACTCTGGCTCTCCCACTGCCTTGCCTGGGTCAGGCGTCCATCCAGGCATCTGAGGAGCCTCAAAGTCAGGGGACAAAGAAGAAAGGGGGCTCCTGGGGTCCAGAATAACCACTGCAGCCATATGCAGAGGCTCATCCAATTTTGACTGAGATGTTAATGTGACCACAGGCATTTATTTAAATTGTAAATGACAAATAATCGACCGCATTGACTTATTTGCTCTTCCCTGAGGCTTCCCTGCTGGCTATTTTGGGGTCTCCAGGCCCCACAAGTTATTAATCCAGTGCTGCTGCCCCCACTGCTGCTGTGGAAGCCTCTCGCTGTCTGTTGAACAAAGCTCTCCGCACTTAATAAGCGATGCCACTGGTTTCTAGTCAGTGTCAGTTGGAGGCCCAGCGTGGGCGGCATGAGGGCACATTCCACACGGGGTCTGTTTTATCCCTGTGAGAAGGCTGTGTTTAGACAAGGGGTAAAGGGAGGTAGGGAATGCCTGGCCCAGGGGAGACTGCGGGCCTTGGCGATATCTAGTGTACCAAGCCCGTGGTTCTGCCAACACGGAGGAACAGAGCCAGGAGCCCAAGAAGGAAATTAGGAGAGGTTAGCTGGAAACTAGAAGAACTCTCGGATTTCTGAGAGGAGTGGCCACACAGGTGGCCGCGTGCCCCTGGCCTGCTCTAGAGCTCCTTACAGATGACAGCACAGGAATGGCCGTTGTTCAGCGGTCACCTTTATAATGACCCAAGGGGGCTCAGGTGTTTCACCGGAAACTGAAGAGAAACTGGTTAATTTGTATGGTGGTACTCACAGAATTTGGTAGGAAGTGGCTGTACCTCCCAGAGGTTGGCGGGGCGGTGGGCTGCGTTCCTCGGTGCCTGAGGATGTTCCTTCTTTGCCCAAGCTCTCAGGCACTGCCCACTCTTCCTTGCCACCAGCATGGCTGGCCACCGTGCTCCGTCACCAGCTGCTGCAGTCCTGCTGCCTCACTTGTGCGCTCTCTAAATAAACTTCTCCACACTGTCCTCGAAGCTGCCAGTGAGCTTCTCTTCAAGAGATCCGGCCGCCTTCCCTTCAGGCCATGTGCACCCGAAGGAAAAGGAGAACGTTGAGATCCAGAGCACAACTCTGAACCATGCTAAAAGTACGAGCCTCGGATCATTATTCACAACTGGGCCATCGGTGTGAAGAGAAGGCCGCTTGCTGTCCTAGCCCAGCCACGGGAGCTCAGCAACCAAAATAGAGTGTTTGGCAACTCACCAGGTGCCACCAGGCCCTGGGAGAAAGCAGGGGAGCATGGGAGGCCCAGAGCTGCCCAGCCTGGATTCCAGGATTGCTAGAATAAAGCCCTGGGGAGGGAGCATCGCTGCAGCGGGGACAACGCGGGGTGCAGGAGGGCGGCAGGGTGCACCAAGCCTGCTCTCAGCAGCTGGAGGGTCCTCTCCAATGCCTGGAAAGTTCCAGCTCCCCAAGAGAAAGCAGAGAAGTGCAGAGCCAGTGGGCTCGGCATAGCGGGCAGAGGGCGGAGCTGCGCGCCACACGCCAGGTGGGCTCGCTCACCTTGCCGTCTGTCGGGCTTCTCCCTGCACCTCAGGGCCAGTGCTGCCCCCCGTTTCCACGCAGTTCTTCTGTGCTTAACCCCGGGGAGTTGAGGACAACACCGCAAACTGACAGGGACCTGCTTTCCAGAGACCCACAAGTGACAGGCACTAGCAGCCTCCCCATGTCCCAAAGGCCTGCTGCTCATTCACCCAGCAGTTCTTCTTCCCACAGGAAAGGGAGATGATGACATCAGCATATTGGTGGCCCATTCCAGGGACCCAAGTCCTGTGTGTCTCCTCTGCAAGGGCCAATGTGCACCTGGAGCAGCCACAGTTCAGCTAGGGTCCAGGAGCATTATCCACCTCGGCTTGACCTGCACCCCAGTCGGCAGATGTCCCTGGGGACTCCCCTTCCATGCTGGGGAAGGTGATTCATGGAGCCAGGCTCCCGTCTTACCTAGGTCTAGTCCGTGCTTCACAGAAAGATTCCGGGTAGGTTTTATGCTTGGCCTTTGTTGGTAATGAATGTTTCTGTCTACATCATAGTTCACTGCAGGAGAGTAAGGAGCTTAACTGAAGCGCAGAGAAGAGTGAGGCAACGATATGGGGGGCAGGGAGGGTGGGGAGGCAAGAGTGGGGGCCCTGCCCGCAGGCCAGCAGAGCACCCGTGTCCCCGCCTGGCTCCACTCACCCAGCCACCTGCCAGCAGGCCTAGGAGCCTCCCGCTTCCTTCCTGTCCACCCCTTTCTTGCAACCTGTAATCTCCCCGACCTCGAGCTTGTCCCACTGCTCACACAGACAGCTGCTCATGTCCTGCAGGCTCCAGTGGGTACCATCAGAGTGAGGCAGAGCCAATGGGCCCCAACAGCTGTCCTCAGCGGCCAGCAAGCCCCTGACCTGCTTTCTGCAGCAGGCCGCAGGTCTCCAGGGAACTGTCTTGGCACCTCTCCGAGTTGGCCTGGGCTGCTGGGAGAAGTACCCAGCCCAGGGCGCCCCGGCGGAAGTGCTCCTCCCACCATTCTGTCTGACAAAGCCCAAGACTGTGCCTCTGCAGATGCGGTGCCCGAGGAGGACCCACTGCTGGCTCGCAGATGGCACCGACTCAGCAGGGGGCACTGTGGACACCGGCTACACTCACGAGATGTCACCTTCAGACCCCATGCCCTCTCGTGAGCTCCACCCTCTAACACAGTAAGGGGTGGGAGGCTGACAAGCAAATAGGGCAGAGGACACAGGGACACGGGCAGCAGCCCAAGAGCCCATGCCCTGGGGTCTCGGTCCTCAGAAGTGATTAAGGGAGAGGACAGCTGATGAAGCCTGAACATGTCCACACCACGTCCCTTGGACTGCCGGCTTGGGAACATGATGGCTATGGCCTGTCCCTTGCCACCTGCTTCCCTTGCCATTGCCTCCGGCCATGGTGTGACACAGGCCAGAGGGCCTCCACAGAGCTCTGCCCACACTGGAGCCAGGTTCCCGAGCCGGCGAAGCTGTGAGCTGAGCGAGTCTGCGCTTCCTAAGTAGACAGGCTTGAATCTCCTTATGGCAGGCTGACTGGTTGTCTTAGTGACTCTTCTCTCGTTGCTGGGACAAACACCCGACACTCAAAATGAGGGAAGGAAAGGTTTATTTAGCTCACAGTCACTGGAGGTTTCAGTCCATACTCAGCTGGCTGCAAGGTAGAGACGCATGGCAGAAAACAACCTTTCATGGCAGCAGCTAAGAGCAAGAGCGCAGGGAGAGCTAGCAGCAGCTCAAGCAGCTCACTTCTCCTCCTTCCTTACACCGAAATGCAAGTCACCTGCCCCAGGGCAGAGGCAGCACCCATGTCCATAATAATCAATTACAAATTCCATAAGCATTTCAGCAATAATCAATTACAAATTCAGGAAGCTGCCCCCATGACTGCAGGAGGCTTTGGGGGGACACCTATGCACAAACCATAATATCAGTGCAGTGCCCAGCATTCAGTGTCAGCTGGAGGCTGGCCACCTCCCAAGGCCCAGAGGTGCCCTATCTGGTCTCACTCCCCTGCACCACAGCCCCGGCACAGACCCTGCGAGGGCTTCTCAGGCCCAGATCTCTGCTGCCCTTGCTCATCCGCACTCAGACTGTACCCCCGGGAAGCCGCTCCCCTCCCCTTGCTCGCTGGGCCCAGGCTCTACAGAGCTGGACTCCACAGCAGGGCACCTGAGCCAAGCTGGGCCTGGGCTGACCAGAGCACAGACCTCGCCAGACCTCCACTTGGCTCCCCACTGGCATTCTGTCCTCCTAGGATGCGGGCGGAACATGACCCCTGCTGCTCACACACTAGGGCCTCCTGTAGGATGCCTCCCCGGGGCTCCTGTGAGTTCTGGCTGGCTGTTGCACAAAACATGGACAGACTCTAAGCTTAGTGCTGTCAAAATAAGCCAGGCCAGGCCAGAGGACCGGACTCTCTGGGCCAGGGACAAGAGCCAAGGATAGTTCTCTTTGTTCAAACTCATTTATTGAGATAGAATTTATATTAAATAAAGCCCATCTTTTGAATGAACTTTGACAAAGGCATACACTACCCCAGAATAGAGAATATTCCTATCACTCTGAAAGTCTTACTTAATTTTTCACAATTAAAAGAAATTATTTTTAAGAGCGGTTGTACACTTATAACCAAATGAAACAGAAAGTGCACAGGTACTGCATGTTTCCCGCCCTCCCACACAGGCAGTGCCAGGAGGAGCGCCCCGGGTGGAGGGGACCCTCTGGTCAGTTCTAAGTGGATGCTGACTTATGTAAGCACCCAGGAACAACCCTTGGCATGGTGCATCTGTGGCTCTGCACAAATGCAGGCATCACCGCGTGAGTGCCCTATGCGGTGTCCCATGGAGCGTCCCTGCTGCCCCGGCCCCACACTCTGCCCTCCTCACTGGAGCCCCTACTCTTGCCTCCTGACTTTTTCCTTTGCCAGAACGTCCCACAGCTGGCGTCCTCGCACGACGCCCCAGCGAGGCACACAGCGCCTGAGAAGCTCTTGGGACTTCCCCATGGCCTGCACCATGCTTCCTTCTGGCACTGAGCATGCTTCCCACTACAGCTTTCGGAGTGACGCCTCCAGCGCTGCGGACAGGCCGACCTGCGGAGGGCCAAGCGCGTCTGCACACCACGGCTCCTCGTCTGGGCCCGCAGGGCTGCGTGTTTCAGGCTGGGCACGAGGTCAGGGGTGCGGACAAGCTGGCTCAGAGGCCATCTGGTAGGGCAGGGGAGGTAGGCACAGTGGGGAGGGGGTGTGTCCTCCAGGTCGAAGCAGTAAAAACAGAAAGAAGCTAACTTTGGGTATTTTCTGTTTCTAGATCACACACAGAAATAAAAAGGGAGCTCCTGCTTCCCTGAAGTCCCTGGGAACAAAAGAGCTGGGTGGCGGGTCCTGGTGTCTGGCTGTTTGTCACTCAACCCTGGGGTCAGCAGGGAGGGCTGTGTCCGGGTGGGCTTGCCAGGGTACCTGTGTCTCAGAATGGACAGCGCCACCCCAGGACCTCGGCCTTCTTTTTCGCAGCACGTGAACTATGTCTTAAAGTGCAGAAAGTTACAGGAGCACAGGGGAAGGAGAAGCAGGTGGCAGGAGGCCTGGGACAGCTCTGGGGCGGGCAGGCCCCTGCTTGTCCCCGTAAGTGGCACAGTCTGCCTGCTGTGCAGGACCCCGCCTGCTCATCTCCACCTGAGCCTGGTCTCCAGAGCCATCTCAGTCAGGTTCTCGGGTCACACTGGGTGAGGTGGGTTCCCAGGCAGCCAGGAGGAAGAGGTGACATGTGCCCAAAGGCCTGCTGGGGGTAGGGTACAGCATGCTGGTCCCATGGAGCCCCATGCTGCTGGCGCTTTCCAAATGCACCCAGCCCTATGACGGGAGGGGAGCGGCCCCCATGTGCTGTGTCCCTCTCAGCCTTAGCAAGTGGGTCCCCTCTCTCCTGCATTAGCATCCACATGCAAGGCGACTTGTGGAGACCAACCACATGACCGGAGGCTGGGTGCTTGGGGATCCAGGAAAATAGCTCCGCTTCCTGGGAGACAGGGGGACGGCTCAATCTGTCACGACTCCCTGGTCCCAGGTGCAGGGAGGGGCGCCCCCAGTTGGTGGTACTCGGATGCACTCATGCTGGGAGGCTGATGTGTCCCAAGGAGGCAGCACATCACATCCGGGCCTTCTCAGATTTTCCCGTCCCTGCATGGCTCTGCCTCTGGCTTGTCTTACCATGTCTTTTGTAACCACAAGTCTGTGGTCACGTGGAGTTCCTGAGGTCTGCGAGCTGTCCCAGTGCCCTTGCTAAAGTGAGGCTTTTGCAGAGAACCCCTAAGCTTTTATCCAGGTGCCCTAGGCAGCCCCGTCTTACCGCTGGTAATGAAGCGAGGCCCATTCCATGGACCTGTGGCTGTTCTGACTCTGTGGCGCTAGTTCTCCGCCATACTCATTCATTGAAATTCACTCACACATTTCTGTCGTTACAATTTATGCTGAGGTTCATAAAACTGAAAAAAAAGTTAATTATAGAACATTGAAAAGAAACATTTTATTACCAGGTCGGCTGCCATCGTCTATTTAGCAGACAGATCTTTGGGGCCAGGCTCCACTGCAGACCGGAGGAGGTGAGTGCCGGGGTTTGGTGGCACAAGGTGGTCCTGTCCGTGAGATTCCCCCTCCTCCCTGCCACACTCAGAATGCTCACATGGCCTCAGCTCTGTCTTCGAAATCCTTCCTTAGGGTAGTCAACACAGAGATGATCTTCCAGACGCTGCAGTCACTGGGAGCACAGCTCTGACTGGGGTGTGATGCTTCAGTCCATGTATCTTTGGCCTGTGTGAGGGGCCCTTGGTGTCCCACTGTGGCCTCCGGGTCCCCAGGACACCATGAATGGAGTCACTGCCCACCTGCACACCACTGAGGACATGGAATCTGGGTCTCTTAGCTTGTATCACCCCTGGCGTTCTCCTGAGGAAGCCAGCCCAGGGGCCACATGCCCAGGGGAAGCCACTGAAGCTGCCTGGAAGTGGCCGCAAAGGGGAGCTCATGGGGACCTGGGCCAGACGCACACCCTCGCATGCCCCACAGAGCAGGCCACCTCCTGAGCCCACTCGCACCCCGTCCCTTCCAGGTGGGAGACTGTACCTCAGCCCATGGTCTGCAGAGCTCAAGCCCCCACGCTCCTGGATCTACGTATCAACTCAGCATGAGAAGGAGCATGCAACTTCGCCTCCACTTCCGGCGCCGAGGCTTGACCGGCCGCCTCTCCCAGCCATCTGCTGATGGACTGTGCAGCAAGCAGCTTCCCCAGAACGGAGAAGCGGTCTCACCACCTCGGGGACTCACGATGTCTAGCCTGTCTCGTTGCCTGACAAAACACCATATGCCAAGAAGAACGTGGGGAAGACGTGTCTCGACCAGTTGGGGCTCAAGGTGGCTCCACACTCCGCCAACAACGCAGTCATGGGGTCCCTGGGAGACCGGCATGCTGGGCTGGCAGCCCAGAGATTCCACATGTGACCACGGAGCCCACAGAACCCACGGAGGGGCAGTGCAGGGACACGGGCCAGCGAGTGCCCCCCCAACCTTCCCAGAGGGCCCCTTGGCCAGTGTGGCCCCGGCAGTGCCTGTTGGAGGAAGCCCAGAGCGCCAGCCTCTGCACACGCCCCAGGCATCGCAGGGTCAGGCTGGCTTCGGAGCGGAGCCCCCAAGGCTGGGCGAGGTCCTCCCTCACTGCCTGGAGCCCAGAGGCCAAGGTCAAGGCCCAGCAGGGCTGGTCCTTCAGGAACCAGCCCAGGCCTCTCCCACTTGCAGCAATTACATGACCCTGGTCTTGTGGTCACAGAGCCACCGTCCCCCTTGTCTGCTGCCATGCACATGTCCCTATCTCAGTGTCCCATCTGGAGGACTTCATCGCATCCAACTGGATCCAGAGGAGTCACTGCAGAGAATCCCTCTGGGCACCTCTGGGTGGGCACTGCGTCCCTGCAACGTCACAGTCATGAGGCCTGGGGCTGGGGCTTCGAAGCAGAACTCACGGTGGCCCCCTGTGGTCTCCCACATCACAGAGGCTCGGTCATCAGCCTGTGGTGCTGCTGGAGTGGAAGGTCTCCAGGAACAGGCTATGCCACTGGCAGGACACAGAGACCCTGGCCCCCATCTCCCCATCCTGGCTCCCAGGCTACCATGAGGTGGACAGATCTCTTCTCCCATGCCTTTCCACCATGTGGCTAGAGCCCCAAAGCCAGGCACGTGGTTCTACGTAGCACCTGAGCACAGGTGTGGGGGCTGTAGCTTGTCCTCGTGCATGGTTTTGGGAACCCAGCAGACGGGAGCACGGGTGGCCACAGTGGAAGGGCATCGAGGAGCAGGGTATGGGAGTAGGCGCAAACGCACACAGAGGCCTGAGGTGCACAGCCGGGCCCCCATACACGCACAGCCATAGCCTTGCACACCCAGGGTGGGGAGATGGAGGGACACACACGGGTGTCTGCAGCCAGGTGCAAGACTCCTACAGATCCATGCAGCAGACACACAATCAGATGTAGAGGCACACGAGGTAGTGAGAGCCCTCCGAGCCTCAGTTTCCTTACAGTAACAACGCCAACCTTTGACCAGAAAGTGAGACCGTGGCTGCAGAACACTTCCGTCAGTGCTTGACTCAACACCAAGACCACGCCGATGGCCATGGTCTTGCCTCTGCACCCTGCCACCGCATGGAGCCTGTCGTCATGGAGCACTGTCAGCTGATTGCTCGGCACAGCGAGTGGGGCCACCCTGAGGGGAGCATGCGGGGCAGGCTCTTGGCAGGATGCCTTCAGAAGGCAGGGACGACTCAGGACCGTGGACTGACGGTGGTCAGGACCGTGGACTGACGGTGCCATGGGGTGAGGTCTCAAGGAGCTGTGTCTAGATTCCTGTTGTCCCCAGCAAAGAGCTGAGCAGGACACGGGGCGTGGCCAGCACCAGGCCCATCACAAAGGCACAGCAAGAACAAGGTATGGGAGAGGAGTGGAGCTCTGCTCTTCAGGACAGAGCCAGACAGGGCTCTCTGGAGGTGCCGGGTTAAGGGGCAGGACCCACTGTTGGGAGAGAGGCTTTGACCATGAAGGGCTTTTAAGGAAGCCACAGAGAGAAGGGACCAAAACCCAAGTACAATCGAGGCTGCGCAGAACCAGGGCCCTGTACCTCAGGTTTGTCCGAAGGCCTTGGGTCTGAAGGCCGTGGGGAGGTGGGGCGACCCTGGTCCGTTGGTTCCTGCCCTTCTGCCAGCGCTGTCCTCACTCTGTTTTCTCCATTCTTGGTCTATAGCTTTCTGTCACTTGCTGGACCAGGACCCAGTCCCTGCCTCAAGGGCAGAGCTGTGGGTGGTAAGGAATTAGGAGTCACACCAGGATCGTGACACACACCTGTCATCCACGACTCTGGGAAGCTGAAGCAGGAAGATAGCAAGTTCAAGCCCAGCCCGGGGATCTAAGTTGGACTCTGTCTCAAAATTAAAACATAAAAAACGGGCTGGGGGTGTGCTCAGTGTGAGGGCTCTGGCTGAAAACCCAGCAGCACACATGCATACGCACACATGCACACATGCGCACACATGCACACACGTGCAGACCTGCACACATGCGCGTGCACACTCGTACACGCGCGCGCGCGCGCACACACACACACACACACACACACACACAGGTGAGGGCACAGTGCCAGGTAATGAGAAGGCAGAGATCACATCAGGGTTCTAGGAGCCCAGGGACACCAGGAGTAAGGGTGCAGCTTAGAGCAGGCCCTCCTGGGGCCCTGGGAAGGTCCAGCCCTGCCCACACCTTGTCTCAGTCCCTGCTGTTTCTCTTGTCCTGCTCCATGGGGGACAGAGTGTGACGCTTCATCTGCCTACCATGGAGTTCCTCCTGCACTGGCTCCCAGATCTGCCCTCACAGAGGGACTGAACACTGCCCCTTGGGGCTGGGCTCACCCAGGCTGTGCTGGCATCTGCTCGCTGTGCCGGTTCTCAGCTCCCCGCCGGCTCTGCCATCGCCTGCGGCTGGATAATGACTACCATTATGTGACTGTGATGTCGCCAGGGCCAGCGATTTGTCATTGTTAGCATTTATGAAGTACTCGGTCCATCTGTAAAGAATGACAATAATAAGAAACAGGAACAGCTGCCCTCCACCGGCCGTGCCCCGGTGCGGAGCAGAGTCCGGGAAGTGAGACGCCCACGGCAGCATGCCGGCTGGAATGGGGATCGGCAGGTTACTAAAGACCTCAGCATCTGGTCCCCAGCCCCTTCCAATAAGGCCCTGAAATGTCTTACAACTGCTCCCTGGTGTTGGTGGCCAGCCACCCTCAGAGCCTCGCCTGTAGTGGCAGGCCTACCTACCCGGACAGTGCATGGGGACCCAGGTTCCTGTCCCATGGCCCAGCTCTCTGGCAAGGGACAGGGAGAAGCTCAGCAGGAAGTAAGGACTGGGGCCGCTCCAGTCTGGGCTGGGACTTGTGCCCTGTGTCGCCCAACTCTGAGCAGAACAGGTGAGCTTTTGACAGGACCAGCTCCAGGGCGACACTGTGCTAGGGTGGGGACAGCTGGGGGCTGGGGGCACACAGACACAGACATTCTCTGTGGAAGCCTCACAGGACTCCTGAAGGCCCCCATGGCCCACCAGGGAGCTGCCCGGCCTCGTCGGAGATGACATCAGACCCTCTGTGGCCTGTCACTGCCCGTGTGAAGCCAGCAAAGGCAGATCCTGGGGGGCTGGCCAGGAACCAGCTGGCAGCTCAGAGATGGTAAAGGCAGGATTGATAGCTTTAATCTCACGCTAGCCTTCTCCCAGGAAGAGGACGGGGTTCATCTGTCAGGGTCAGACAGCGATCGGCTAACTTCACCTGCTTCCATAGGAGGCTGTGTTATTAAATACAGGCCCTGCCACCAAGGTTCTCTCAAAGAAAGATGTGTGCTCCGGCCAGCGGTCTCCGTGGGTGACCACTCAGGCTCCCTGTCTGACCCGCCAGCTAGCAAACATGGGTCTCAGTATTGGCTGAGCCCAGCCCACCCTCTTGCTGCCCCCGCCTGTGTCCACTCCCCACAAAGGGCTCCCTGGAGGCTCCCTCTGAGTCCGGCCCAGTCCATGGACACACAGCAGCTGCTCTAGAGTCTCAGGCTCTCGGGTCTGACGCTGAGACCCAGCAGCCAGCAGCTACTTCCAGCTCCCAGGTGAGGATCGGCTGGAAGCACAGTGCTATGACTCAGGTTGAAACAGCCCTCAAAGTCCCATGTGTTTGGGTGGTGATTACATTCCAGGGTGCCACAGCAAGCTGGCTGCTAGGGGTGGGGTCAGGTGAAGAGGTCTCCGGGGTGTGGCCTGGCAGGGCTCCTTTCCCTTCTGCCCCTCCCTTCATCCTCCGTTTCATGGCCTCCACGGTGTGAGCAGTTCTGCTCTGCCAGACCCTTCTACTGGCCACTCCACACCTGAGCCAAAATCCACCCTCACCCTTGAACTTGCAGGCACCAGGAACCATGCCTCACCAGCAGGGAGAGTGGCAGAGACAACCAGCTAACTGGCAGATTCTGGGGCCTGTTCCAGGCCCCCTGTATGAGACCTTGGGGGACCAGGCTCAGGAACCAGCACCTGAATGAGCCTGCAATATGATGCGTCTGGGAGCCCTGGCCAGTATGGGCAGAACAGGGTGGCCTCGAAACCACTGAATCCTTCTCGGCCCTTCCCCAGCTTTGCATTCTAACAGTCAACTTTCCAGAACATTCCTGTGGCACTGTAAACTGGAAGCCAAAGTCCTGACCCCTTAGCCACTGCCCAGCATCCTCTGGGGCATCTGATGTGCATAGGCTGCCATAACAAAATGGATTTGCAGTGGACATCTATCTATTTGTCATCTGACAGTCCTAGAGGCCGAAGCTCTCAGTCCAGGTGCCAGCAGAACTGGACTCCTCTGAGTTCTCCCCCTCAGCCATCTTTTCTCTGTGTCCCTCGGAGCCATCCATCTATGTGTCTGCGACCTGACTCTTCTCAGAAGGACCTCAGACATTTGCATTTAGGCTCACTCCCAGGACCTTGCTATAACTTCTTTATCTCTGGAAAGACCCTAACCTAATACAAGATGTTCTCTCTCCTACAGTGACTTAGGGGCCACATGAGGATCTGTCTTGCCTCAAGCCTCCCTCCACTGCCTCTGCAAAGACCCTGTTTCTAAACAAAGCCTCGTTCTGGGGCTCCAGGCAGACATGAACGGCGGGGGGGGGGGACCTCTGTTTAGCTCAGTGCCCACCTGTCTCACTCCCTCACCCCCACTGCCGTCATGAAACGCAGCTCTGTCCCCAGAGCATGGAGCTCAGGCAAGGGCAGGGGTTCTTGGAGCCTGAGAGAGGCTGGGCTTGCTCTAGGCAGGTCCCTTCAGGCTGCTCTGTCTCAGCTCCTGCAGGACCAGACAGTGCAGGGGCCCAGGGAGCTGCACGAGCCAGGCTGGGCCCGTCCTGCAGGCCCTCTCCCAGCTGCGCATTCTCTAGTCCTTGTGCTGTGTGTGGAGGGACGCCATCCCTCCTGGGAAGGTCCACAGGCCCACATGCAGCAAGGCGTCTGGGAGCCGAGTCTGCGAGGCAGTTCTGCAGACACCGACGGCCAGCTCTGTGGCCCTGGGGAGCATCCGAACCTCCCAGAGCCCACTTCTTCCTTTGCAAGATGGGGTGACATCCACAGCGCCACCCCGGGTCCCTCTGAGGCCTGAGCAAGTCGATGCTAGCTACCAAGTGCTAGGCAGAGTGTGTTCCCCTTAAGCGCTCTCTGAGTGTGTTGGAAATAAATTAAAAACAAGTGCTTTCCTGTCCCACTAGCTTCAAGTGATTGTTCCCCTGCAATCACAGCCAGGCTCCGCCAGTGTCCCCAGAGAAAAGCCCATCCTCCTCCACCCCAGCTTTTCCAGCCTGGTGTCCCCAGGTCCCTGAGCGTCACCATGCTTAACTAGAGACGTCCTCGTCAGCCGGGCATAAAAAGCTGCCTGTGGCACTGAGGAGAGAAAAATAAATGACTCTTCTCTGTCTCTCAGAAGCCCCAGAGTTCCCAGAGGAGATGCCACAATGGCTCACAATAGCATTCTTGGTGCTTGGGAAGTTAAACACAAAGAAGATTCATGTGCCTGGGGGGTGGAGGGAGGTTGGTGGCTGGGGAGGCTGCTCTTGGGGTGAAGGCTGGGCACCCTGCCCAGCACCCACACGATGGGGACACAAGGGTGGGCAGGACAGCAGAGAGCTCAACTGGGGGAAACGCAGACATAAACGGTGAGCAGACCGTTCATAATACTTCTGGTGCCAGCAGGGGCACCTGAGCCTGTCGCCCGTAAGCGCCCAGTGGCCGACAGGCCCCTTGGAGAAGGCAGCTGGGTGAACAAGGGCAGTAAGCGCTGTGGGCCTTGGTTTCTCACCCAGAAAATGGCAACAGAAATAACCCTGCATCAAGGAGACTCATGAGGGTTCCACATGGCCCCTGGCAAGGACGACGTCAGGATCTGGCAGGTGCCGTCAGCTTCCTTGCCACCACCGTGACCACCACCACCACCACCACCATCCCTGCTGTGGCCACCATCAATAGCCACACCCTACTGACTGGAACCCAGAGGCGAGGGTGGAGCTGGGCTCTGGCAGATGAGCTGCAAAGCTAGGGCAGAGCAATGCGGCAGGGATGGGGCCAGCAGAGGGCCCAGCGGGGGCACTGCCCTCCAAGCAACAGCCACAGACCCTGGGGGCAGATGTGGTCTGAGGCAGGGCACTACGACCTGTGCAGCAGCCTCTTCTTCCAATTCCCCCTCCCCACCAGCCTCTGGACCCCGGGCTCAGCCAGCCCTTCTTGTCCTCAGACCTAACTGTTGCACCCACATTTGGGCAACGTCACCACTCTACCTCTGGGGCCCATCCCTGTCCTCTGGAAGCCATGCTGGGGGATGTGACCGTGGAGGCCTGAGCGTTCTGCGGGACCAGCCTCCTCGGGCGGCCCACACAGTTCCATCCTGAGGGGCAGCATGTCCCCTCCCCAGTCACCTTCTGACCCACCCTGCCGGCTGAGCAGAAGGCACCCTGGGTTTCCTCTTGGAGGCTGACTGGAAAGTCCTCCCAGGCTGGGGCTGTGGCTTGCACCATAATTAGCTGGCAGGCTGCAGACACCAGGCCTCCCGTGCCTCACGGGCCTCCCGTGCTGGACTGCGGGCATCAGAGTAACGGGGAGTCGATTTGTTCTCTCCCGAACGTCCCGTTATTGTTAGACTTCCCGCTAGCTGGCTTGGGCAGTAGTCACTTCTGCCTCCTTCCCACCTCGGGGGCTCCTGATCCCTTTTCGACAAGGGACGCGGCCTCTCCGGCGAGGCTGTAAATGCCTCATTATGGCTCTCAGCTGCATGCCTGGTCTTTCCTCTCACTCTGGGTCACATTTCATTTTGGCTTAAATAATGAAACCAGCAGACCGGAGATTAGAGCCGTTAAATAATTTTCACTCCCAGGAAAAGATGTTTGTCCGACATGTAAACTCACCACCACTCGGCAGACCCACTGCCCCCGAGGAACAGGAAGTGAGAGACCAGGTCCGGAGCACGAGGCGTGAGGCCACCATGCCTGAGACACAGTCTGAAGGACCTGCATGTGACTGCTGGGCTGCAGGAGCAAGAGACAGACTCGGAAGCGGTCCAGGGCCAGTCTGTCCAGAGGCCAGCAGAATAGGGGACCCGTGGAGAAGCAGGACCGAGGCTTTTATGGGGTGGCCCCTGTCCTGTTACACTTTTCAAGGGCTATACTACTATTGCTCAGAAGCTCCCTTGTGTGCACCTCACTGCCTGATTCATGCAGATGAGGAACAATACGAGGGGCCCATAGTCTCCACCCACCCAAGATCACAGCCCCTGACACTAGCCCAGGAAGCATCCTGTGTGCTGAGTGCTACCTTTCCCAGTGGGGGCACCAGGAGTCCAGGGCAGCAGGTGACAAGCTCCAGGCTGTGGTCAGCAGGGACAAAGCTCAGACCACTGCCTATTCAGGACTCGCCCCTTGTCCTTTGGGGATAAGACCATCTCCTTGAACCCATAACTGTGAGCCCCCACTGTCTTCTGTGGAGAGGGATTTGACACAAGACCCACAGGACTGTCTGATACTGTGACCAGGGAGGCAGCCCCAGGGCCTTTGCTGAAAAGAGAAAAGTGGGTCGGGCCAACCCAGAACCACCTTGTCCCTAGGCTCATCTTGGCTACCCTGCAGTCCCCAAGTAGATGGACTCCACTGAAGCCCAGACAGCCAAGGATGCCTAGGATGTGACCCCTAGGCACAAAAAGGGTCGGCAACTGTCTGCTGGCCAAGGTGGGCATAGCCAGGGCCTGACACATGCTTGCAGGTAAGGCTGGTTCAATCCCCACTGCTGCTTGCTGGCAGTGGCTCCAGTAATCATGCCACCTGCAAAAGCCTAGGCCTTCTGACTTGTGAATGGGGCAACAGGGAGGGCCAAGTGCTGCTCCCCTGACCTGACCACCACCTCTTTGTGACCAGGATGCACCCCAGTTCTGTGGCCATGGAATCTGACAAGTTCATCTAGGCTGAGGCTGGGCTGGTGGATGCTTTGTGACACCTGCCTGCCTTTCAGACTCAGCCTCCTGGTGACCACCCCACTGGGCTCGCACTCTCCAGGCTGCTGCTGGCCATGACCAGCTGGATCTGTAACGCTCTGAGGAGACGCTGGCTGCCACGTGGTCTCCAAGCAGCCACGTGTCTTCCTCTTGCTTGGAGGCATTTTGGTTCCCATACGGGCCTCTCTTGGGTCCTGGGTAGCCTTTCTCTGGTACATGGGCACCGGAGGAGCTCCCCAATATCTCCTATAGGACACCACCCTGGGAGACCAGGACCCACGCCCACAGTCTGATTTACCTGAATCATGTCCTCAGATGACCTCTTCCACATATAGTCACACTGGCTTGGAATATGGAGAATTCAGAAAGACACAGTATTCAGTCCACGGAGTCACCTCAGAGGGCTTCCCCAGGCACTGCTCCCTGACTCCCCAACCTCTCTCCACCTGGACTGCCCTACTGAATTCCAGACAACAGAATTGCCTTGGTAAAGCGCCAGAAGTGTGGCTCGGTGAAGGTGGGGAACAGAATGTGCTATCCAACTTGAAACGCAGCCACTGAGAGCCCTCTGTGGTGGGCGGTGGTACAGGGCAACACACCCTGCAGCACACAACTCCATGGCACAGCTGGTAGAGGCCGGAGGTTTGTGACCCCAGTGCCTGCCTCCAGCTTTCACCCCTCAGCTGAGCTCCAAATCCATTAGGTGTGATGCTGACACCCAGGTCCTAGGGAAGGGCTCACAGCACCTCCCAGCGCCGCCTAGAGCACCTCTGAGGAGGAACAGTACCACGCAGGCAGAGCTTGCCAGGAAGCAGAGCGTCACTAGCACAGCCCCATCCCTGCCTGAGGCACCCCACGCCCAGGCAGCCCTGCTCTCACCCCCTCGGCCCTCCACACTGCTCAGATCCTCCAGCCACCTCCACCTCCATTGCACCTGCTCCTCCCGCTTCACCTCTGTGAGTCCCTCCCACCGCCAGCCCACCTTTCACCGGAGGCTATGTCCCCTGCGCATGCTCAGCTGGGCCCTAGGGAGATCACACCACCCTTCCTGTACAGGAGGTGCCCTCCTCGGTGGCCACCGTGTGGATTCTCCTGGCCCTTTGGGGGCCCCTGCTTCCCTCCTTTGGTTTGTGCACCTGACCCCCCCAACAGGTAAGCGAGAGAGGGTTCCCTGGCACACCCTCTCCTCTGTCCCCCAGCTGCCTCCTAGCACGGCTCTGACCCCATCGCGTGTGAGTCTCCACACGTGTGGCAGCGCAGCCCACGTTGCACTTCCACGGTGCTGTGGACCCAGCCACTCACAGGATGGAGCTCTGGAACCATAGACCCAAGGCTCTTGCTTTGGTGGGGTGCAGACAGCAGGGTCGCTAGGTGACTTGTGGGGTGCAGAGGACCCGCACCTGGGAGATATGCCGCAGCGGGGAAGCCAGAAGGCGGCACCTCGCCCAGATCCCGCTCACCGGGGAGCCACGCTCACCTCACTGCTAATGGAGAGAAATGACGGAGACCGATTCCATTCTGCCTTTAAATTTGCACTGAGGAGAGTGTTACAAATGAAACATTAACCGATTGTGAAAAATGAAGCCTGCCTTCGTCTCCCATTTACTAAATTGCCCACGTGTCGCCGGGAAGGGAAGGGAACAGGATGCAGCCCAGAAAGTCCGCGTTTCGGCCCTGCGTGTATGGCTGGCTGCTGCGGAGCCGAACGGATAAATATTTTATGTACTTTAATTTTCTCACCCAGGGACTTCATGTTCTGTTCATCTTGGCTTTATTTTCCTACCTCCTGAAGGTTAAAAGCTTGCATTTTTGTCCCTGAGAACATGGGTCCCATTTCCCTCCCACCATGGCCTGTAGCACAGAGGTGCAGGGATGGGGAGGGTCTCCTCCAATGGCAACCCGGCACCCTGCAGGAGCAGCACCCAACAGGGGAATGAGGCATGTGTGCAGCCATGCAGACTGCGCATGCGCCAGGGCCCGCGGATGCCACACCCCCTGGATACGTAGCTCCCTGCGGCGCCACGCGGCTTCCAGAGAGCCCACGTGGCCAGTAGGACCCCCTCAGACGACCTCGAGGTGACCGCTAAGCTGCAGGGCCACGTCAGGGCTACGTACGTCCCCGCTGCGCTGTGCTGCTTTGGGAATAAAGACAAAGATAGGTCTCTGCGTGTGTGGACACAGCTACTCTATCACGTGTTTTCCATTTGCAGCTGGCTAAATCAATGGTTGTAATACAGAGAGCTCACTGCATGTAAGTATGTATTTACACACACACGCAGTGTAAGTATGTTTTATGCACATTCGTTCTAGTGAAGCGGGTCAATCCCAGGAGCAGGCTTATCCTGCCAGGGAGTTAGGAAAGTCCCAAGATTTGCAGTGTGGGCTGGGGACCTAGGACAGCAGAGAATGTGCGATGGTGTGGGCCCAGCCTACGGCCCCCAGGTCAAGAGCCTGTGAAGCCTGTGTGCGTGGCCCAGCCTGAAGGCTGCGGGCCGGAAAAGCTCCTGCTTGTCTCGGGCAGTAATCCCCTTGGCCGACCCTAAAGGTCTTCAACTGGCCAGACAAGGCTGCCTGCCCTGGAAAGGGGACCCGCTTTCCTCTGTCTCCGAAGCCAGAAGCGCAGCTCAGCCGGAAGCAGCGCACAGGTCCCCCTCCCCCAACCCTAGCACACACAACCTCTGGGCCAGTAACTGTGCGCCCTGTACCCGGGCACAGCGACACCCAGAATTAATCTCCCGCTCCCCGCCTGACCTGTCTCTAAGCCTGAACACTCAGGGTATGGCACCCTTTGATGGTGGCACTCCTTGCTGACGCAAGACCGCCAGCCATCCCGACCAGGTCCTCTGCTTTTTCCCTCACCGTCATCCGCTCCCCTCCATAGACACAGGCTCCTCCCAATACTTGAGGAGCCCCCAGCACGAGGCCTGTCTCAAACAATTTACTTTCCCATCACTGGGACAAAATACCTGACACCCCGAAGTTAAAGAAAGAAAGGTCCGTTGTGGCTCACGGTTAGTAGAGGCTTCAGTCAGGCAGCTCCAGGGCCCAGCAGCAGGGCAGGGGAGAGAGGGTCCACGGCATGGCAGACAGGAAGCAGGAAGCGGACAGCCTGCCTGCCTTCCTTCCCCGGAATTTCAGGCCGATTGGCTGGTGCCGCACGCCCAGGGTGGGGCTTCCTTCTTCACTAGTTCCATCTGCACCTCTGTGCTGGTGCAGTTAGAAGGTTCATGCAATGTCACACACCTCCGGTCCGGCGCCAGACACCCGCGGTCCCACCTCTTCCCAAAGCTTCAGCTCTGTGTGCATGAGGCTTTTGGGGAACACCTAGGCACAAACCATAGCAAGGCCACCGCCTTCAACCAGTTGTTTCCTTCTTCTCCTTGACTTCTTGGCTCTCCTGGATTCAAAAGCCCTTTCCAGAGGCACCAGGGTCCCTCTCTGCGGAGAGCACCTGGGTTTCTTGCCAACATGGATGGCGGCCCTGCCCAGCCCTCTTCTGAGGTGGGGCTTTGTGAGAGCCCTAAGTGGGCTGGGATGGGGCCTTGGCAGACTTGACATCAAATTTGTCCAAAATCACCTTTCCAGGCAGCCGTCCTGCCCAGCCTTGTGCTCTGTTGGCAGAAAACTACACGGCCATAACATAATCCTGTGCTTGCTATACATTTCAAATATAATAATTGAAAAAGCCAGTGCAGAGGTGCTATTAAAGGAATTTAAAGACTTAACAAGTACTAGCTAAGCCCACTACCGGAGAGAAGCTAGCTATGTGATTTTTGCTCAGAGTAATAAGAGCTTCATTTCAAATCTGCCCACTAGCAGGACTCACAAGCTTCACAGCAGAATGAAGTCCGCGTGCACCCGAGCAGAACACGCTTGGTCCCCCCATCTCCTCCCCACGCTCCCACATTGTGGGGGTGGCCCGCCCCTGCCCCCAACCCCAGGAGAAGAGAACTGGTCTATGGACAGGGGCTCAAGAGCCCTCGGGGTCTCTCAAAGTGAAGGGAAATTTGGAGGTCCCTGCTGTATTTTGCCAAGATGAAAGCAGGTTTCTTTGATTTGCAAGAGGGTTTTCAGCAGGACTTGGAGGAAAAGAGGGGCCATGCAGTCCCGTGTGGCCCCTCGAGGAGCCAGAGCTCCTACCACCGCTAGCTTCCTGAGGTTGCGGGTGGCCTCGTGCCTCCTGAAAGAGTTTCCTCCAAGGCTCCAACCTGCACTCCTGCCCAGAAACCCAGGCCGGAGCTCCAACCCTGAGCAGCTTCTCCAGGTCCTCCTTCTCCCTCACCCATTTCCAACAACCCCATGAGCCCGCGTTACACCCTCAGGCACCCGGGCCCCTCCTGATCTGGTCCCCCTCCATCCCAGGTTCTGGCCTCAGGTCCCTGGTGCTGCATCCAGTCCCTTCTGAGTTTGCCTCTACCTCCCGCAGCTCTCCAATGCACTTGGCATCCTCTGCCTTCCATCCCACAGAGGCAGGGCGGGGACACACAGTGCCAAGATGGGTTCTCATGGGAAGGGCAGGGGTGGACAGCTCTCCTGCTTATAGCATGGGAGTCCAGACCCATGGGGACAGCAAGATGGGGGCTCTGCAGCTCAACAGTGTCCTCTCTGCTTTCTGTCCACCTAGCTGTGACAGCCCCTGCTAATGCCAGCCCCAGCCCCACACAGGCCTCTCTGTGTCCATCCTGGCATCTGTGAGCTTGGCTTCTTCAGCCCTGTAGCTGGGATGCTTTTCAGAGGCTCTGCTTTAGCCTTGTCCCCATCCAAGGGATGCAAGGTCAGCCAGGCACAGGAACCCCAGCACTGACCAGCCAAGGCTAATAACAGTGTCTGTCATGGGGACTCAGAGGCCAGAGAGCAGGAGCTGCCCAGGCAGAGGGGACAAGCCTTGCAGTGACAGCAGCAAGGTGAGCCCTAGCTCCTGGAAATGTCACCAGTCAGCCCAGGGCTCTTTGGCTCAATTCAGACGGTCATCACGAGTCTTCCCAGTGCGGCTCTGCTGGTGGCCCAGGCTCAGAGCACCGATGCCCCTAGCACTCTAGCTCTGGCTCTGATGCCAACACCTAACACTGACACTTGCTAGACACTGCCGGTCAGTTCTGCTGGGCACTGGCCTGTCCATTCACCTTCGTCAGCAGCTGGCCTCTGGAGCTGCCCAGACGTAGCACTTGCTCTAGTGCACATCAGCCGTACGTAAGGACCACGTTCCTGTGCGCCGTCTGTGTGGCACACACACATCCACACCCCTCTCCTCGCCTCCCTCCCTCCCCTCTCCCCAAATCTCTCGGTCTTCTTCCTGTCTTCAAGAAGATCTGTCTCCCTGCTTGCTGCTGTCTACATTTTATTTGGTTCTTTATTCATTCTGTGGCTTTTTGACATAAGAGAAACCACATGATATTTAGGCTTATGTGTCTGATTTATCACACTTAATATGATGATTCGGTCAGAGGAGATAGCTCAGCGGTCTAAGCACCTGCCTGGCAAGCTCGAGGACCCAGGTTCAATTCCCAGCACTAAATGCTGCATCAGGCCCACACCAAGCCAGCCACCAAAATGGGCATGGTGGCACACACTGGGTGGGCTGAGACAGGAGAATCCTTATGAGTGTGAGCTGCATGGTGAGACCCTGTACCAAATACATAAATAAATAAATCTTTAAAGAGCATAGTATGATAGTCTTGGGTCGCACGCATTCCTACGGATTCCTACGCATCCCAGTCTGTCTCCTTTGTGGCAGGGAGCGCTCTACTGCATGTAAAAACACATTTTCTTTCTCTGTTCATCCACTGATGGACACATGGGCTGCTGCTGCCACGGGCTGGCTAGGGTCCACCGTGCTAATAACACAGCGCCGAGAGTCCACCTGGCTCCAGAGAAGCCATCCACCATCCAGAAATAAAATAATGAAAGTGTTGGTGAGGCTGTGGGGAAAGAGGAAGCCTTCTCCATAGCCAACAGGGGGGTAGCTAGTGTGGCCGCCACGGGAATCTGTAGGGGGATTGCTCCAAAAACTAAGCCCAGAGAGTCCATCCAACCCAGCTTTTTCCCTTCTAAGTTTCTTTCTGAATTGAGGACATCAAATTCCAGTGATTGGGAGCTTTTTTTTTTTTATGTCTATTTTTTTTGTTTTTTCAAAGGCAATGAAATACAGTAAGATAAGACATTAGAACCAATACAGCATTTTAATAAACAAAATGATAGGAAATCAACAAGGATTGTTACATTACACATTGTTAGCTTAGTTGCTCAGATTGCCAGATATAGGCACGAATAAATAGACCCAAAAAATCAAAAAGAAGAAAAAAATTAGGCATGAACTGTTCCTTTCAATAGATCCATAGAAATCAGTAGCACAATTATCCAAGACGATATATATATATATATATATATATATATATATATATATATATATATTTCCTTTTTCCTTTCTTTTCTAATTTCCCCCATTCTAGTTGTTTCTTCCCTTCAAACGGTTTCTTTCCCCTCTCACAGTATCTATTGTATGTTTCAGATTTTTTTACTCTTCCAGGTTCTTACGCTGGCGAGGCAATCTGATGCTTACAGGTGCGGGTCTGATCCATTTCACTCATGAGTGTGGGCTGTGGTTGCATCCACCTACCTATGAAAGCCTCCCGCTTAGTTTTCCTGATAGCTGAGTAATACTCCGTTGTATAAATACGCCACCCACCTCTTCCATCCACTCCTCAGCTGATAGGCACTGACAGCTTCCTGTGGGGCAGCCCATGCTGCGCACTGCTGGGACAGGACTCCCAGGCAGGCTCGCAGGGCCTTCAGCACCGACACTGCCAGAGGCATACGTTACAAGCAGGCTTCCAGGCCATGGAGGGAGGCTTTGGGGCCACAGCGGGGTGGGTCCGCGTGGACCAACAGAGGGAGGCTGCAGCCGCAAGTCAGACCTGCTTGTCTCCAAGCAGTGGAAACTCAGCGTCCTCTGCCTCAGGTCAGGTCTGAAATGCCCTCGGAAGTTTTTGCGTGTTCAGAGACAGGGCTTTGGAAGGCTACTGATGCTGACTCCTGAGTGGATGGATGACTGTGCTCTTTGGAGGAAAGGCCTGGGTGGGTGTGGTCACTGGGGCGTGACCAGGAGCCTGTGCTGCTGTCCTCCCGTCTCCTTCTCCTGTCTGCTTCCTGGCCTCCGTGAGGTGAGCAGGTTTCCCGTGTCATACCCCCTCCTATCATCTGGTTCACCGTGGACAGAAGTCTTTGAAACCAGTTAACTTCCTCTCCTCTAGGTTCCAGTGACGAGAAAGTGACGGTGATACCCCGGGGAGTGTTCAGACCCAGAGAAGGCTTCAGAGAGCCTTAGGTCCCTCCTGTGGTCCCCATGCCTCCACTGTGGACCTCCCTGTACAGGCTCCCCGCAGAGTTGTCCCCTCCCATGCTCCTTCACTCACCCTGGTTCTGTACCTTTGTCAAGGCCATCACGTTTCCTATTCCTGCGTCCTGAGCCACCTCCCCCTCAAGGCTATCCACCAGGACCGGAGCTCCAGCACACTGAGCACTGTCCCTGTCCTTGGTGTCCTTCAGCCAGCTGGTGTTGGGTGGGTGATGAATCTGTGCATGGAGCCGACATGCGTGTCATGTGACCAGCTGCTCACGTGTGGTGAGGGCCCAGTCACCAGCTCTGCCACCTGTTCTGAGCCCATTCCCCCTGAGATGACCCCGGGAAAAAGAGAAACCCCAGACCCAGAGAGCACTCCAGGGACACGTCGCAGGTAGGGGCCTGCTCTCGCCTCCCAGGAGCCAGCTGGGGGGACACGGCGTGTGATGGATGTCAGGGGTGACAGCCTCAAGGCTGTTGGCAGGAAGGACCTTCACCTTGTGCATAATAAAGGCAATTGTATTCTGAGGGCATCCATCACCTTCCCCAAGAAGGGCAGGGTCAGGCACATGGCCCACGTGGTATGGGCTTAATGAGAAGGTTGCAGAAGACACCAGCATCATAAATGTTCATTTTAAATGAAACAAATTAACAGGGCATTACCTGCCCCCGTAAGCATTGGCTCATCATGGCGCTCACGTGTCTTGTGGGTGACTCTGTGGACCTGGCCATTCCAGTCATTGGTCCTCACCACCCCCTCACTCCGCGTGGCACTCCTGCTATTCATTTTACTAACTTCAAACAACCTGAGTAAACACTTTTAAAAATAAGAAACTCTGGCCTGTCTCTAATTAGACCATTTGAAACTGGGCCGTATTAGGATGGGACTATTTTTACGCACCTCATATCTTTGTTCTTTACTTAAAAACTATTTACAGTGCCAATTCCTTGGATGAGGAAGGGCAGTTTTTATTCTCCCACTAAACCTGTAACACTTTTACCTTGCTAATAATAGAGGAGAAAATATGGAGGCCTGCAATGAAAGCTCACAAAACCGGGATAGCTGATGGTGGTGGCCAGCCTCCAGGGGTGGCCCTGGGCCCCACAGTCTGCTGGCCTCACCCCTCCAGCCTGTCTTCTGGGCTGGACTCCCATCCCTCAGCTCAGAGCCCCGGGGGCTCCGCACACCTAGCCAGCATGCACTGATGTAGCTAGCATGTGGGCGGGTTTCCCACCGTGACCCCTTCCAAGAGCTGACCCAGCACTACATGGACGAGCCCGGGTAGCGTAGGAAATAGTGCCTCTGCACCTGCAAGGCTGTCGCTGCCAGACAAGGCCAAAGCCTGGCAAGCCCACGCAGTGGCATGGTGGGCATGGAGCTGTCGCTCCCAGAGAAGCCCTCTGAGGGTCACCCAGGACAGTGATCTCATGGGGCTTCTGTCCCCCAGCTAGGCTTCAACGTGTCCCCACAGCAGGAGTGGACTGGGACTGTGCCTGGAGCAGGAGGAGAGCCTGAAGACAGGGTTCCTAAGTGGTGGGGAGGACCTGCACCCAGGGCCTCCGGGACTCCCTGGAGCTTGCACTGTAACCCCGAGTGGTGCCTGAGGCTGGACCTCAGGAAGAAGAGCAGTCCCAGGGTCACTGCGGGCACGGTTTCCCTGCCCCCTGCTTGTTGCAAAGCAGAATTTCTGCTGCGCTGTCACCATCGCTGGCAGCAAGAGGCCCCCAAGAGCCCAGCTTAGTATCAGGGCAGGACACTGAGCAGGGCCTGTCCCCGTGGGTGTGGCCAAGACCTGAAGGAGCGCTCACCTATGGAGGAGGAGAGGAAAAAGGTGGAGGAATGCCTCACTTAAAAAGACATCAGGAAAATGTAAACTGTAGGAAACAGTACAAGATTTTGTCGAAAAGCACCACCCAAGTAAGGCTGGTACAATCAAGCGAAGAATCTGTTGTTTAGGGCAACAGTGATGTCTTTGCGGTGGATAGCTGACTGGTGCTCAACTTCTTCCACCCAGCTGAGTTAAACTAGCACGGGGCTGGGTGCAGGAGGCCCACCTCGGGGTTGTTACCAGCAGCACAAGGGCAGAACAGGAGAGGCTGCTGACACGCCGCTAGGGGCGCTGTGTGGAGAAGCTACTGGGGCTGGGGGAGCCTGCTAGTGCTCTTGGGCGGCTCTGCGGAAGGACCTTGTGGTGCTGGCTTTCCCGATGTACTCTGGAGGAGCGCTGGTCCTCATCTTAAGGACGGCTTCCTGGCTTCGGAGGGGAAGACGGTGCATGGCTCGGCCTCACGGAGAAACCTGTCACACTGGCTTTCCTGATGGGAGCGCGACTTTCCGCAATGCTGGAGGAGCTCGTGACGTCGCTGTGGCTGAGGATGGCTGTGGTACCCGTGGAACAGCTGTGGTGCTTATCGAGAGCATTGCTTACGGGCTCCAGGGCAGACGCCTCAGCCTGCAGCACAGATCCTTCATCCCGCTGGTACAGACTTCCTAGCTTCCACCACTGAACTTTGGGCCTTTCTGCCACAGATCTATGGAGCACAACCCAGGCTGTCAGCTGCATCCTTTAGTATTTAGTGTGCACTTGTTGTATACGATTCTTGTAAGATTCATTCTAAAATACTACTATAAAATGTGCCCCTTGTGTTATATTATTCTTCTTGCAAGAACCCTGCAGCACGACAGTCTTGAAAAGGCAGGGAAAGCAGGCATCACTGGACAGGTCCCTTGTTGAAGCTGCACAGAAAGAAGAAAGACTCCAGGGGAGCCAGGGGGTAGCAGGGACCCCGTTAGGGACAGTGACAGTCATCCTGCACAATAACCCCCCCTCCTGTCTCCCCCACACCAGCTGTGAAGGTCAGTTGCAGCTTACTCTTCATCTTTCGAATTAGATTTATTATTTTGCATTATAGCGTTGTAATCACCGAATAGTTTGGCTTGGGGAACGAGTCCTCTGAGTTTCTATTATTCCTTATGAGGAAATTTGCTTCAATATGCAAGTGTTTGGGGTTATAAGCATGTTTCCAGGAGGAATTTTGCTCACAAACCAAGATCTTACTGTACCTGTCAAAGGACAGCCTGGAGACCAAAGGCGCGAGGTTTAGAATAGATATGGCCAACCCACCTGCATGCCCAGTGCATACAGCGGTGCGGTGAGAAGCCAGGGTCGCATACACGTTGTGGAAACTAACGTAGGAATGTGTCCAGGTTGCAAGACATGAGACCCATATGTAGAAGCAAGGGATATTCCTATAAACTTACAAAATTATTGGAAATGAAACCAAAATATCACTTGGAATCCCATCAAACTTATCAAAGATGCATAGGACTTGCTCGTGGTAAGCCCCAGTCTGTGCTGAAAACTAAAAGAAGCACAGCAGAGGGCAGCAACTCGTGCTGCGAGACGGCTGTGGGGCCAGCTGGGCCCGCATCACAATTTTGATAAACATGCACAAATCAATTTAAAACTTAATGACAATTTTGAAAGGTCAAGAGTAGAATAAAGAGTCAAGATGCTCTTGAAAAAGTAATAGTGTGTAAGGATCCGTTGCCCTTACTGAGAACAGTTCTACCCCAGGGAGACACGGCAGTAGGAATAAAAAAGGCAGGCAAGAACACGAAAAGCTGGGCTAGCGGGTCGCCAGTCTGCATGGTGGGCAAGACCAACCCACACAGGAACGATCCTTTATTTATACTTCTGCACAGGCTGCATTCCATGACACAAAGCTGCCCAGAGACCAACAGCTGGCCCGAACCAGACAGGATGTTGTTCTCAACAGAATGTTTTTTTTCAGCCCTGGGGTAGCTTCCTGCTCCAGGCACTTGGGAGGCCCAGTCCCACCTACACACACTTGATCAAATTCCTGGCTTCCTGCGGCTGCCAGTAATAGTGATTCTCTCTCATTTTGAGACTTCCAATGAAGTCTAAGACACATTGGAGTTTGCGAAAGAAAAACAGATCAAAGAACAGAGACAATGATTCTAGAAAAGTGTGCATGAGTGTGTAAGCGTGTACAGATAAGTGCATGTGTATGTGTATGTGAACTAATTTGTTTAAAGGGCACCAATTCAGCAAAGGAAAAGGCCCCCAAGCCAGCCAGCCGTGGGACAGTGAGGGAGCTGGACACTGGGTCATGCCGCCTCGCCTACTGTAACAGACACTCAGGTGACTGTGCGTTCACTGTGTGACCCAGGAATGCCACTCGCAGCCTAGATGAACATGGGGGAAGCGGGCCTCCAGCAGTGCCGGGCAAGCTGTGTGCTCCAAGCAGCTCTGCCGGACCGCGAGGCCCTGGAAGCTGCCTCGTGCCCCTGCACAAGGGGATGAGCAGACCCTGGAAGGTGCCATGTGCCCTCGGGCAAGGGGGTGAGCCAACTGAGAGCTGCTCAGCAGGATCCACTGTCGGGGGAAGAAGGAAGAAACTGCTGACTGCTGACTGCTGTGTGGACGGATCTCCAGATGGGACAGCACGCGGCTGTGAGTACCCCGAGGTGGTGTTCACGGACCAGCAGAAGGCGTCTGCAGGGAAAGGGCTGGACAGAATGGGCTGGGGGGTGCAGGAGGGCCCTGGGGCGACCAGCAGTCCTCCATCCATCGGAGCAAGGTGCCACTGTCAGAATCCAGCCAACTGTCCCATGGAGACCGCATTTCACAGGGTGGAGATTACACTTCCCTAAAGCCTTGTTAAAACCACCTGATAACTGATGGATGGTGACACATGAAGAGCGGGGAGCGGCCATCGCAGCTCGGCCGTGGCCGCCCATCCGGGCACTGCGGGTCATCCCGCTCCGTGCCTGGGCTGCACGCTTTATTCCCCCTGGGATTCCCCACGGCTGGGCACTGGAGCTGCTCTGGGCACGGACGGCTTTGGTGGCTGCCCCAAGGTCCTCTGCTACGCAGAAGGTACACTGCTGACCCGATGCACCCTGGGCTTGTGCCAGGCGCTGAGCCACTCTCCGGCTGTTCCTGTAAACCCTGTGACAACCAGGAACCAACATCAGGATCTCAATTCCAAGGCAAAGCAGTAGACTCAGAAGAGGACATGAGGGCCTCTCATCAAGCGGCAAGCTGGCCCTTTCCCTCTCTCTCATGGTGTAGATCTGCGGTGTCCCCAGAAAACCCTCAGAGGTGGGGCTTTTAGAGGACACCTGAAGCATAAGGGATGCTGGGCCCCCCAAGGGACTCACCCACAAAGGCGGTCACAGCTGCATTCACTGGGAAGACCTACGTCCTGGAGGGGCCCTAAGTTGCACCGTGGAGGCGCTGGCTCCTTCCAGCTCCTACCTCCCCTCTGCTCCCTAGCTGCGGCTTTGCTCCACCAGGCCCTTCCCCGTGACGCCTCTGCCTTGGAAACAGCTGACCAGGGACTAAATGCCCTGAACCTTGAGCCAAATAAACCTCAGATCCTGTAAGCTGTGTGTCGAGTACAGCATCCCAGCGGCAGGAGAGCTGACCAATGCACCCCCATGCAACGCTGAGAGTGCCGGCCTCACCCCACGGCTTCTCTTGCCTGCTCTAGTTGCTGCGTAGGAGCGGCTGCCCAGGCCCTCTGGCGCCTCTGGAGACAGCTGGAGAAAGGCCTACGGCTCTGCAGGTGGGAGCAGAGGTGGGGGGGGCGCACAGAGGGCCAGCTCTGCAGGTGGGAGCAGAGGTGGGGGGGCGCACGGAGGGCCAGCTTCTGGGCAGCTGTGTGCAGAGCCACAGCTCCATGTGGTGGGCAGGGCTCTAGCATCATCAGGCCCTCACTGGGGCACTGAGCTCCCCAGGGCTGTGTGCCACAGAGCTCCAGCTTGCCCCTTCTGGGACACACAAGCTGTCCCCAGCCAATGTCCCTGGTCCAAGCAGTTGCACTGCAGTGTGTTCCTGTGGTCTTGATGACATCTGACAGTGGGTGCGTGTCTTCTCCGGGCAGGGGTGAGTGCCCTTCCATGCCACCCGCTCAGAGCCCACCAGGCAGAAGCATGCCTATCTCAGGCAGCTGATGGGAGCACTGGGCAGTGGCTGCAGGGAGACTGGTGGCCCTTGGGGAGGGAAGGTTCTGGGGAGACCCTGCAGCTGGCAGATGAATGTCAGTCAGCTCCGGAAACACTGGTGACAGGTCTGCTGCCTTAGTTGGACAAGCCACCCAAAGGGCTGAGCCACCATGCCTCGGCCATCCTGCCCATTGCTGCCACAGTCCATGGAGAGAAAGCAGCAGCCCAAGGCACCCTAGGGGCAGCTGGCTCCTGTCCCTGCCTGGGCTGATTCTAGCATGCAAGCACTGGGGACACTCGGGGAAGGGTTGATGTGTCCTTGGGCCTCTGACTGCCTACCTGGCTCTGGCCCTGGCTCTAGCCCTGGCCTGTGCCTACCTGGAGGCCCAGATGATCAGGATGGCCTTGAGGACCTGAGCAGGAGCCTCGTAGAAGGAAGCATCCTGGGACAGAAGTGTGCCAGGACAGCAGTGCTCTAGAGAAGGCCCTGCCCTGGCTGGGAGACCTGAGGGACAGCAGAACTCCTGGCTCCTTACCAGAAGCAATGTCAGGATGCCAGGCGCACACCCCAGTGGAGCCCATCTCCTGGTGTGAGCCTCGCAGGGTGGAGCAGCCTCCAGACAAGGCTGTGTCCGCTGTCCTTGCCAGGTACCACATAGAGAAAGAAGTGCCCTCACACCTTCAGAGAAGCGGCCCTTTCCCAAGCCTAAGCAGACTTAGAACAGGAAACTATTTCCTCCCACACGGCCCTTTTCCCCTAACACCTGTCCCTTCATCAACAGGGGAGACCCACCTGTCTTTTCAAGAAAAACGAAAAGACGCATCATTCCCCTCAGGGAAGCCCACCCAGTGCCTCCTACAAGCGCACCTGAGGCCACGAGACCACACATCCCACACCTTCGGGCCTGGGCTGGGAATGTGACTTTGACCCATTATTCATGTCCCAAAGACTCTGGCCAGGCTCTCAGCCCCACTGTCTGGAGAGCCAGTCTGTGGGACCTGCTGAGTCATGCACCAGGGACAGAAATGTCAAGACCGCCAGCTGGTAGAGGGAGGTGACACTTTGGTGACAGCTGAGAGTCAGTAGACTTCCCTCTCTCTGCTCTGAAATGTTCTAATCATGGCCATCCCTACAGGAAGAGGAGCAGCTTGTTCCTGGGCACAGCTCCCTGACAGAGGGTCACTCGTAGGATTTCACCACTAGTTCTTCTTGTCTTATCCCCAACCCTGCCCTCCTCACAGGCCGCAGCATGACTCCAGCCTGAGCCATCATCTGGTTGCCCAGAAAGTTCCGGAAAGTTCCTGAAGTTTCCGGCAAATTCCAGAAGGTTCCGGAAGGCTCTAGGTGCCAGCAGGTTCTGGAAGATTCTGGCAAGTTCCTGCAAATTCTGGAAAGTTTCAGAAAGGGAGGGTGTGTTCTAGCACCCTTGAGAAGGTTCCAGAAGGTTATATAAGGTCCTAGAAAATTCCAGCATGTTGTAGAATGTTCCTACAGGTTTGAGAAAGCTCTGGAAAGTTCTAGTACATTCTGGAAGGTTCCAGGAAGCTGTGGATGGTTCTCCAAGGTTCTATGGCAATTTTCAGCCAGTCAGTTTCAACACATTCTAGAAGGTCTGGAAGGTTCTGGAAACTTTCAGAGAATTATACCAGATTGTGGAACATTCCAGCAATTTCCAGCATGTTCTGGAAATGCTCTAGAAGGTTCCAGCACATTCTAGAAGGTTGTGAAAAGTTTTGCAAGTTTCCAGCTGGCAGATTCTGACTGACCAGCCGTGGAAGTTTCTTATAGGTTGTCCAGCTCACGCAGACACTGGCTGAATGATCCCAATGCTTAACGACACCAAGGCTGACAAGGACAGGCGTGCTGTGGCCACAGCGCATGTTCTCTACCTTCCCTCACTCCCATTCTGTGGCCAACACAGCTTTATTTTATCCGTAGGAGCCCCAGATGCCGACCTTCAAACCAAGCAAGGCCAGATGCCCCAAGGCACCCAGCTGCTTCCCTCCTCTACCACCTGCCCTGACCCCCTCAGAGACCCATGTGCCCTTAGTGCCTGCCTCCCCAGGAGATGCAGCTGCTTTCCTGTGTCCATGAGCTGTGAGGAGCATTGCTGGTATCAGCTCTGAGCACTGACACCAGATCCACAGAGTCCACTCTGCTGCACAGGTAGCAAAGCAGAAGACAGAGTCTCGGTGGCGCTGATGGTCGCGGTCAGAGCGGACTGCAGTCTATGTTGGTCCCCCAGTTCCAGCGGCTGAGTACATGTACACTGTGCAGCCTGCAGCTGGGAGCCAGTGTGGAAGTAAGTGACCATGGGCCCCTCTGCAGAGCTATGTGGAGGCTGGACTGGATGCCAGGCCTGGATTCTCCATCCTGTGGAGGGTGTTCAGGGTCTCACTACTAGATCGGACTTGTAGTGATGCACCTGTTTACAGCCTCCCAAGAGGTAGGGTTAGAGGTATACACCACCATACCCAGTCTCAACTGCCATCTCATCATGCCGTGGGAGTGGCACAGCAGGCCCGGGGATCGAACCCCTGGCCCAGGCACTTTAATCTGCTGAGCTATTTGGCTGGCCCAACTTGAGAAGGACTTTTTTTTTTTTTTTTTTTTTTTTTGTGGCTCAGGCTTTCTCATGTGGAGGTCTAGTGCCTCATGCGGAGCTGGGGATCTAACTGCAGTCCCCCAGGCAAGAACAAGTTTGTGCAAGCAAGCACGTTACATACCTGAGCTACCTGGCAAGGCTGCTGTGGGTCTGATCTGACCTGGCTGGGGCCTCTGGTGGTTGGAGCCCTTTGGACCCGAGCACACTTGGGGGGGCCACTTCCTGGATCAAGGGCGCTTACGCACAGAGCGGGTCCCACTCGATGGCACCAGAACCTTGCTGGGTGTCCAGCACGCGCGCTTCCCTCCCGTGACCCCGCTGCAGCCACAAGACCCTAACTGGTCTCCCACCTCTGTCTGTGCCCCTTCGTATCTACCTTCTGGAGCAGCTCGGATCTGGCCACCTTCGCTGCACGACCAGCCTGGCACCCTCCATGCCCGCAGGCCCAGGCCTATGCCGCTGTCTCACAGCCTTCCCTCCTGGTCCTGCACCTCTGCGTCCTCGGCCACCACAGCACTGAGCACCGCCACTTCTCTGGGTCTCTGCTACTCACTGGCCTCTGGTCCTCCCCACACCACAAGGCCGTGACCCTGCAGTCAGAGGCACGTGGCCCTGGTCCTCATACTTCTCTGACCTGCTCCTCTCTGTGCACCACAGCCCTCCCAGGACCCAGCACACCTGAAATAACTACTTATCTCTTTGTTTTCATATGCCTTGGTAAAATATAGGGTGAGTTGTTGGGGACTCCAAGTTATAAATCGAGTCTAGGGGACACTCTTGGCTGTCCTTGTCCTGCCCTTTGAGCCAGACTGGAATTCAGAAGCTCCCCACCCTGCCCTGGTCATGGCTGGAAACTGCCTGCTGTGCTGCTCATGGGGCAGGATCAGCCCGGCTGAGGACAGTGAAGCCCCTGGGGGAGCTAGCCTCCTTATTGCCTCTGACTGCAGCTACCTTGTCCTCAAGCATGCTCCGCTCTCAGTCCTAGCACACCACCGTTGCCACTGCCGCTCCCAAAGGCATCTGCTGCCCTTGACTCAGGCGTAATGAACGGATGCCGAAGTTCCAGTGCCCTGTGGCCCTTTGTTCCTC
>PVJA010003134.1:87466-98624 GCA_004027025.1 Myocastor coypus
TGGATGGATGGATGGATGGATGAATGGATGGGTGGGTGGATGGATGGATGAATACAAAAAGTAGCAGCATATAACTCATTTAAATTGTGTCCCAAAATTAGGAAAATTACAATGTTAGAAGACAAAAGAGGGTGCTTTGGCAAATAGTGGTTGGAGGAGGCCAGGCCCCTTACAGAGCAAGTCTACGTTTTGCTTTGATTTCTGAATGCACCCGAGAGAAGTAGGAAGCACCCCCTCCCCAGGCATTAATTCAGGCCGGTGTAGCCCCAGGAAACCCATAACAGAGAGCTCCTGGGCCCACACTCCAGAGCCATAGGTGCTGAGGAGGAGGTATAGCAGGAAGCCCAGCTCAGGACGCCAGCACTGGCACTCAGCTGCCACCAGCCTCGCTGGGAGTTCCCAATGGAGCCTCTGACCAACGCCCTGGGCCCATCCTGGTTCACAGGCTTTGGGGTCCCTTGGCTGGTGTTCCTCATCTGTACCAGCATCAGCCACGGCACCCTGGCAATGGGACCTGGCTGGGGGTCCTCAGAGACACAGTTCTGGGAGTGACCAGCGCTCAGGTTGGAGTCAGATGATGCTGGGTTCTTCAGCAACATCAGGGCCACTTACAGCCACACCCGGATCAAGCTTCCTTATAGTCATGCCAGATCCCAGGCGCCAGGCCTAAGCCCCCAGCACCGAGCCACGCAGAACCGCGCACGGAGCAGCCTGGAGCTGAGGGCCCCGCCCCCACGAAGAAGTCCCTGCAGCACGTCAACAAAAGACACGTGTTTACCAACTTTTAAATCGTTTTCTCATTAAAATGTCTTTAATGCCTATTAAAATGTGCACTGCAGATGCGTGTTCTCCGCGACGCTCGTGCTAGGACACTCTTAGCGTCTCCTCGGAAATTATTTTCCCTTCCTTTAGGGCTTTGCAGCTGCTTCTCTCATTATCTGACACACAAATCTTTGTCCCACTGAAGTCACCTGGAGGAGCGTCAGGTCGGGGGAGGCCCAGCCAGCCACAGTGAGCCAGCTGTGGAAACCCCTGCCCTGGGCAGGGTGGGGAGCTGACCGACAGCAGGACCACGGGGGCCAGGAGGGCACGGCCACCATACTCACCCCCAAATCTTTTCCCATCTGAAGTCGTCATGTCAAAACCTGCCCGTGAATCTCTACTGAAGATGTCCAGCCCTGCAGTGTCCAGATTTGGGCAGGGCGACATCTCTATTTCTACCACCATGAATACAGGGTATTTTAAGTTATTATACCAGATGGCACAGTCACCCTGCAGCGTCAGAGAGGGTGTGTCCCCTCTGGACTCATAGAGAAAAACATCAGACTTCCCTGTGGCAAAATCAGGTACTTAGGGTACCTGGTACCAGGTGTGTGTGTGTGTGTGTGTGTGTGTGTGTGTCTGTGTGAGTGTGTGTCTGTGTGTGTGATTGTATCTGTGTGTGTGTGTGTGTGCGTGTGTGTGTTACTGGGGATCAAACCCGAGGAACACTAAGCCGCATCTCCAGCCCTCTACCTTTTCATTTCTTTTGAAAGAAGTTTTCATTAAGTTACCTGGGCTAGACTCAAATTTTTTCTCTTCCTGCCTCAGCCTCAGAACTGGCCGGGATTGCAAATGTATGCCGCTGCTTCCGGCTTCCGGCCACCAGCTCCACAGGCTGGAGCAGCTACAGAGACCACCAGCCCACTGCCTGCCAAGAAACCAACGCTGCCGCCCTGGCTGGGACAGAGCAGGCCGTGCCGGTCCAGCGTCTGCAGGGCCTCAGGCAGCCCCATAGTCAGCGCAAGCGTTGCCAAGCTTTTCCTCTGCCCAGCTTTAAGCCGGGCCCGCGAAGAGTGAGCGGGCAGGGTGGCAGCGCACCCACAGCTGCACGCACTCGCTTGTCCCTCCCCTCCCGCTGAATGTCCTAGGGGTGCCCGGCTCGCAGCTCTGTAGCCCTCTGGGAACCCCACTTCTCTGCAGGCCATCCCAGGCTGCCCTGACTGCTCGCTGGCCAGTGTGTCCTGCTTGCTCCGTCCCCAGGGGGAGGCTTTCCCGCTCTGAGCAGAGGCACCCAGGTGGGCCCTGGCCTGAGGCCCCCACCTCAACACTGGGGTTCAGAGGCCAGGCCCAGCCCCTGCGTGGTGATGGGTGAGCACACTACTGCGTGGAAGACCCCAGCAGTGACAGCAGAGGGCATGGGGATACATACACACACATGCACATGCCAATGCATGCACACACACACGCACACACATGCACACACATACCAATGCACACACACATGCACATACCAATGCATGCACACACGTGCACATACCAATGCATGCACACACACATACCAATGCACACACACACATGCACATACCAACGCATGCACACACACAAGCGCACACACGCATTCACGCAAGCACAGTTGCCGCGAGGGCGACCGACAGCTCCAGCTCTGCCAAGAGCAGCAACACCTGCCCGGGGTTGTGCACAGAGACTGAGGCTGCCCTCGGCTGAGATGGATATCAGAACGTTCTTGTTGGAGGCCTCGCGGGAGGCAGGAAAACCCTCAGCAGCTTCGGGACCCCAGCAGAGAAGCAGCAGATCCACAGGCCCCATGGGCATTGGGGGGCTCCCTCAGACCTGACGGTAACAAATGTCCCCCCCATGGGTGCAGATCTGTGCTCACACACAGGAGTGCGTAGTGTCCAGAGGAAGGAGGGGGGCACAGAGGGAAGGAAGGAAAGAAGGAAGGAAGGAGAGGGAGGGAGGGGAGGGAGGGAGAGACAGAGGGAGAGGATGGGAGGGAGAGAGGGAAGGAGGAGGAGGGGGAGGCAGGGAGGCAGTTACACGGTGTGCCTTCCTTCAGGGCCCAAATGTCACCTCCAGGGCCCACACTCCCTACCGACTCACCTCCAAGTGGCCCCACATCCCAACACCACATTGGAACTGGGAGTGGGGACCTCAGCGTTGGGATTGAGTTCCCCTGAAGAGATGAAAACGAGAAAGACCCCTCCACACACGAATTTACTCAGGAGGACCCAAGGGGCATCGTAATCTGGGCCCAAACCTGTGATGAGCTCTGGTGTCCCTGGAGCGGGGTCACGGGAGCTGCTAGCAGCAGCTATGGGGCTCAGTCCACAGGGCCCGAGCTGGCGCCAGCGCTGGGAAGCCACTGGTGGCAAGTGTCTCCCAAGAGCCGCTCACGGAAGCACTGCCATCTGTGAGATGTCTCGTGGAGGCCCTCACCACACAACCACGTGTGGCGTGTGGAGAAGGAGGGCCCACTGCTGTCTCTGTGGGGGGCAGGACCTGCTCACCTGCGGAGCACAGGGCACAGCTGAGTGACAAGGAGCCCTGACCCTGCCTCCCCAGTGGAGAAGCTGCTTCCTCTCCCAGCGAAGAGCTTCGGGCATCCGTCCACATTAGCCAATGCTGGGTCCCATCTCCAGGCCGCAGTAATGGATTCCTCCTCTGTCACAAGCAGGCAGGCACTGTCCCCCGCAGCCCCTCTGCACAATGAGGACCTGCCCATCTTCCTTGGGCCAGGGAGCAGTGCAAGTGGGCCTCGCTGTAACTGACACAAAACGGAGCCACGAGTGACGCCCGAGGAGGTGCACCGTGGCCTGGCAGAGGCCCGAGGAGGCTGCGGGACCCCTGTTTCCTGTTGCCACACATCTCAGCCTCTTTACGGTGGGTTTTGTCCGTGGCTATTTGCATGCAAGCTCTGGCTAAGTGGCCCAGACGGGGCTCCAACTCGCGGTCCTCTGCCTCAGTCTCCTGCTTCTGAGCAGCTGGGGCTACGGACAGCTCCCTAGGCTCGTCTGTCAGCCTCTCTAAATCACCTCATCCAGGCCCTCGAGGAAGCTGGGCTGAGGTCCTTGAAAGACTCCAGCTCTTTGTTCCAGAGCATCTCTCTGAGGACCAAAAGGTTCCTCATTTGCCATGTTGCATTTCCATGGAAAATAAAACTCCACAGGTCCGCTCCCAGCTGCCCACGAAAGGAAAATGTTTACGGTTCAGTTAACTGGGGTTGTGTCTCAGTACGGGGAATAACTGCTTCAGGCGCCGGCCCCAGAGACTCTGCTGCCTTAACAGCCAGACGTGCAAGCTGGTTGATTGAAAATAATGGATCAGACGCCAAACAGCCAAATCCAGAGCCGGTTTCCACCATCAAGACAGAGCAGCTCCGGGCCAGGCGCTGCTTCTCCAGGACCTCGCTCCTCATGGGAGGCCGTGCCAGGCAGACCTGTCCCACTCGGCCTGAGCACACAGCCGGGACCCCGGGGGCTGGGAGAGTGCGGGGGCTGAGACCATGTTCCTGGGTGAGGTGTCCACGGGCCACTTCTTCTGCATCCAGGGCTGCTGTGCCTTTCAATAATTCCCCCCCCCAACCTCAGAGTGGGGAAACAAAGGAAAAGGGAAACTGTGGCCGTCGCATGGTGCTTAAGCCCTGAGCCCCAAAGGCAGAGGCGCCCACAAGCTGCATGGTCCTGGGTAGGAAAGGGGAACGGAGCTCTGTGGGAAATGCCCCGGGTCCCAGCAGCACAGGCGCCTCCACAGCTGAGCTTCTAGAACATTCTCTCAGGCCTCTGCCTGCTCAGCCCTCCCAAATGGGCCAGGGCTGTGGGGCAGATGTGGCTTGCCTCCGTCTCAGCCCGGCCCGAAGAGCTGCCAGGCGGCCCACACAGTGGTTTCTGAGGTCTTGGAGCTCACAGCTGGGCTTGGAGGCTGACAGCCGAGGAAGCGATCACTCACTGTCCCTGAGCCGGGGCAGTGACCCGCACAGCTGTCCCACTAGTTCTCTGTGTCCCCCCCTCTGGTGCCAGCTGTCCACGGCGAATGCTTCTGATGTCTTCTTTCAAAGTGTCTCCGTTTGATGGGTTAATTATGCATAAAGATCGTGTTTGATGGCTGGTGTCAGACTAAATCCTCATGTGGCACACAGATCTTTCCTACCAAGACACGAGGGCCGTGGCATGGTAGCCAGCGCTGCCCACTGGCTGCACCCCTGCCACAGCTGCCGTTTGTGCCCAGAAGGCAGGGTCCTCATTTGATCAGCGCAACCGACCGAGTACACTTCCCACTCAGTCACCGCGACTGTCTGCTTTTTCTAACAGATGACCAGGCAGTGCAGAGAGGAAGATTTCAGCAAAGGCGGCGCCAGGAGCTGGTGGCTCTGGGGTGTGGTCGGCTGCCCCTCCCTATCCTGGCAAGGATGGCACAAGTTCCTCCCCTGGGTTGAGACTGGGCAATTTGTAAGAACAGAAGTTGTTTTCCTGGAAACTCCAGAGGCTTCATTTCCAGCCTCAGGACCCCAGGGTGGGGCCAGCCTCCTGCTACCCCTGCCCAGGTCCAGAGGGCAGGGAGGGTGAGAAGGCCACAGAGCAGCCAGCGGGTCATGGCCGACCGCCTTGGTCGCACAGCACGCTCGTCCCTTCGGCCAGAGTCGCCTCTTCAAGTCCAACCTGGTGACACAGATCGAATATCCTGGCTCCAAGAGTCAGAGACCGGAAGTGCCTCAGAGTCCAGAGGTTCCAGGAGTTTGGAATATTGGCGTGGACTGTACTCTTGGAGAGCCCCTAATCCAGAATTCCAAAATGCTCAGAAATCCAAACCGTTGAGCAGGGGTCATTTCAGTTTAGAATTTTCAGATGGCAATGCTTAATCTATGTGAGGTATGATAAAATAAACAGTGAATATTCGTATATTTTAATTGTACAGTAACCGACACCCACTGCCGTGAATCCTCCGGGTAGGGTTTATATCTAGATCCTCCTGTAACCCTCAGGAAGTCATAGGTGGGGGGAGGGGGACTGAAGGTGGCTGGATTAGGTGTCTTAATGTGGATTAGAGAATGCAAGGCTTAGATTAAAGGTGTAGATAACAGAAGTCCCTCGCGGGTATGGCTGACACCAACCAGCAGGCTTGTAGCTGGGAGGGAACAGAAAGGGACAGAAGAGAGGCAGACTCTCTGTCGCTTGCTGCCTCCTGCCTGCCTGCCTGCCTGCCGTGGACTGCTGCCCCTTGCCAGGCGGCCCCGCAAGGAGCCAGGACTATGGACTGAACCCTCTACACACCATGCACTGAAATAGCCTCTCCTCTTTTAACTTGAGAGTCCAGTATTTGAGAAAATGGCCAAGACTCCCCCTCAACCTATTGCCCATCACCTGGAGCACACGGGGGCCGCCAATCTTTCCTCTTCCTAATGCCACTCTGGAAGTCCCCTTTCCTGATTGTCCTTAGTCACTCTGTCATGGCTGCCTGAATTTAAGATTCAGAAGATTTACTCTGCACGGTCCTTTGGGGATGGGACAGAGGGCGCACAGTGCCAGAGTCAGCAAGAGAGGAACACACTGTCACTTCCCATGGGTATTTGGTCGACACAGTGTGATCAAAACCTGTGGTGAATGGCTCAGGACACAAGTATATTGCAGTACCTGACACGTTGCCTGTAACCTCCACTGAAATGCCCCAAACACTTCTCCTTACCCCAAGCACACATGCCCCATCTGTGGTAGTTAGCAGAAAAACTGAGTGAGACATAGCCAACTAATCTGCATCAGCACAGCTATGGGTGTGGCTGCAGGGACTTCCCGAAGACCAAAGGCCCATGCCGTGTGTGAGTGGCACAGCCAATAGGCTTGCAGGCTGCGTGGAATAAAAAGGGAAAGGAGGACAGAAGGCTCTCTCCTATCTCTACAGAAGAGCTCCGGTCTTCTTGTTCACCTGGAATGTCGTCTCCTGGCTTCCAGTGCAGACTGTCCAGGGTCATGGTCCAGACTCCCACGGACACTATAGTGAGCACCAGGCCTTCAACCTGCTCTTGCGGTCTCCACCACACAGCCCTTCTGCCCACTTCCTCCTCTGATGCAAGTGGTGAGGGCAAGCCCAACTTGCAAATCCTCGTGTGTTTATATATAGCTTGCGTGAGATCCATTTCTCTGCTGAGCACCAGCTAGTGCTTCATCGTTCTTACTAATGTGTCTTCTACCGGAATTAGTTTTTAAAACTGCAAACATTTGCCGCATGATTTGGTCACCTCTTACACTGCAGCATGAACCTAGGACGGCACAAGCATTCCAGCTGTGGGCTCTGGCCTCAGGCTGCTCCAGTCTTGCCTTTGGGAAACCAGGTCATCTGCTTCCTTGATAGACTCAGCTGGAGACCAATTGTCCTCAGGGCACACCGGGTGGTGAGTGAGGACCCTTCTGGCTGCTGTGCTCAGAGGGCACTGGTGTGTGGAGTGGCCACACCCGGCATGCACTAGGAGGACCCTGGCACATGGCGTGGTCACACCCAGCATTTGCTAGGAGGACACCGGCATGTGAAGTGACCACGCCTGGCATCTGCTAGGAGGACACCGGCATGTGGAGTGGCCACACCTGGCGTGCACTAGGCCCCCAGGACCGCCCCACTCCCATGTGTGGTGCTGAGGCTCGCGGCGCCTGGTCCAGACCAAGACCCAAGGAGCACGTGTGCAGCCACTGTGTCACGGATCAGGAGGTGGCAGTGACACTCTGCCTGCTGCCAGGTGTCCCCCAGGGAGCTTCCCAAGCACAGAGCCTACATGCCTCATGGAGTGGCCTTCATGGTCCCTCCTGCTTCCAGGTGAGTGACAGGCACGGGGACCGTAAATAGCTCTCCTGGGGTCACCACACAACTCTGTCTCCGCTGTGCCCAGTGGTGCTCCCGCAGAGAGCCTGATCATCAAGGCACTCTGTTGACCTCCAGGGACAAAGGCCACATTGACAGCCATGCAGTAGGTACAGGCAGAATTGGCCCTCAAAGCCCTCAGGGAAAGCCCCACTGGGGACACCATGAATAAGGCTGACTGCGGAGCACTCACCTGTCCCATCCTGGAGCCCCGGAGGAGCACAACCTCGTGCCCAGAAGAGCTCATGTTCGTGATTCTCGCAGCCCACAGCCTGTGGGGAGACACGGAGGATAAACCCCAGCCAGGCAGGGAGCCCAGGGCCATGTCATCTCTGGGACAGGGGCAAGACAGGTCTACCAGGCCTTGCGCTTTGTCCAGACAGCACAGGGAGGATGGACCTCTGTGGCTGCTTAAGCCAGCAGGGAAGGGCGGATGACAAGGACAGAGTCCTAGAGGAAGGTGCACAGAGTGTACAGAGGATGCATTTCAACAAGAACCAAAAGTAAATACGGACATTTAACTCACTGAATGGGTTAAAAGATGAAGGAAGGACAGAGCTAGGAGCCAGGCCCTTGGCCCAGAAACACAAGTGCAGCGGTCTGGGCTCCTGGCCTGCCTTGGGAGCTCAGTCGGGAGCTCGGTTCCCCGCAACTGAGAGCTTTCGGGTCGGACTCCAGTGAGAAGGGAGGTAACGTAGGCCTTGCCTTTATGTCTGCTTTCTCTCAGGAGAAGCTTAGGACCTGAGAGGGGAGGCGAGGCAGGATAGGTAGGGAGCCCTCAATGCCAGGCTGTGAGGGGTCAGGACAGCTAGGGCCTGGTGGGGCAGAGGCACCCCCAGCAGCTGGCCAAGGCATGAAGGTGGTGGCCGGAGGAGCTGCCACCGCTGCCTTTTCTCCTTGTGGGACGGCACCGGCCCGAGGCACCCCTGTCCTCTCCCATGCTATGTCAGCCTCAGGGCTGGCTCAACGTTTTCAAAACCCGTACAGCTGCCTCCTGCCACCACGGAGCCCCCTGGCAGCCACACCTTCACACCCTGTGGGGCCCGAGCCAGGAGGGCTGCTCCACGGGCCAGCGTTGCAGGTGTCTGGAGTCGTGAGCGCGCAGAAGATTGTTGGATGATGAATGCGAGAAGCAGAAGACACAAGCACAGCCGAGGGGTGTCCGCAGCGCTGGGTGACGCCACGCCCGCACAGCATCGCACGCAAGATCCCACAGGCCGCCAAGAGGGAGGAGACAACTTACCTAAAAGGACAGAGATGCTCACAGGTGACTTCCGGCCAGGAGCGACAGGCCCAGAGTGACCGTCCAGCCACACGGACTCTGCAAGAGGCCAGCAGGGAGTGGCAGTTCACCATGATTAGAGGCGGGAGTGCAGAACACTGCGGCCGAGGGGCGAGCCCACTGCCCAGGGCGGAAAGGAATTCCTTCTCAGAACCCATGTCCCAGGCCCAAGCGGCTCCTTCCTTTGGGTTTCTACAAAGAACAGTGTGTTCCTCTACCCAGGGCCCCATAATTCAATTAACCAGGCTAACCAGTGCTTAGCTCTTTCTAAGTCTGGCTTTATTTCTGACCATCTTGTCTTCTAAAAGAATCTCTGCCCAATCCTTCTCTTGTCTCTACCGTGGAACATTTAAAAGCATATTTTATTTTTTCAGTTAATGCTCGTTGTAAGAGCTCAGTAGGTAGGCGTCAGCTCACGACGGTGACAGCGACATTAAATATAGCCACGGTGCTATGCACATTAGAGTAGCTCTGTGCTTGAGTCCTGCATCAACTCCTGCAGAAAACAGGTTTAACGAATTAAGTCCCCAGCCCCTCGCCACAGCTACCCAGTGGCCAGGTGGGAGAAGACGGCAGGGCCTGTGTGACCGCCAGAGCTGGGGTTTCACCCGGAAGCTGTTTCTTTCCAATCCACTGGAGGCTCGCACAAGCTTCTGACAGCCCCTGCAGCCCCCTCCCCAGAATCTAAGCAGGCCAGGGGAGAGGGGTCCATTTCCTACGCTGAGAACTTACCAGGCGCCATCCTGAAACCTGCAGGAAATCGGTTTGTTTGCACCACAGACCCTGCTCCGGCCCCACCCACTCAGCTGCTTACCCCGGGGCCCCAACATTGGGAACCTGTCACTGGCTTTGCTGGCACTGGCTGGTGGTGCCCTCTCTGCTGAGCTCCGGATGTGGTCTGGGCGTGGCCCCTGATTTCACGTGGTGCCAGTCAGCGGTGTCTGTGAGACTGGTGAATTCAACGGGCTCGCTCTGGGGCCACCCTGTGTCCTCTAGGTTTTCAGGCAAGGCCGTTATCCCCAGCCTTGTCTCTGGCTTGTCCAGAGGGCCAGCCTTCCTGACACTTCCACATGGCTTCCTTGCTGACATGGCTTTGACCCCCAGGACATGGAGCCCACGGTTTAAACAGCCTACGCGTCACTCCAGAGGGAATCTGACAGCATCACCAGCAGGGTGCATGACCCAGGGTAGGACAGTGACAGAAAAGCACTCTTAGGGACAGCTCCTGCGGAGGGGTCGGGGAAACAGAACCCAGCCCTGCAGCTGCCGCCTGCTGACCTGCCCCTTCCTGGTAAACAAAGCCTATTTTTAGAGCTCGCTTTGACAATGTGGCAGGTGCAGCAGCTCCTTGCTGGTGACTTTGCATAGCTGCACACCTCTGCCCCGACCACCCAGGATGCCCTGATGGAGAGATGGCCTCACACATAACAGCCCTGTGCCCGCTGTTTCCAGGTGTCAGGGGTCACCTTGCCCAACCTCAGCTGTCCTTATCTGCCGACATCAGCAGAGAGGGGAGGGAGGGCCACCGTGGGGAGGAGCAGTCTGCTTCCTAAATGCAGGGTTCTGTGCCAAACTGCACTGGGGACGTGGAGCCCAGCCCCAGCCCAGGAATGCCAGTCAGAGCCCTGTGCCTCCCGCCCCGACCCGATGTCCATCTGCTTGTGCTGTGTCGCTGCCAGCTATAGTGCCCGCCTTGGCCAAGTCCAAATCAGAGCCATTAGCTGGGAAATTGCTGTAATAGGTGCTCAGGATGACTCACCAGGGCTGTTCTCACCCCGCAAACGTGAAATGCGTTGGTTCGCTGCCTGTCTCCTGCCCTGTCGGATTTTGGCCATTCCTGGGTCCTCCTAACCAGACAGCTAGGAGCAAAAGACGGCACCGGGGTTCTGAGTGTGGGAAACTGGGAAGCTGAAGGGACCAAGGCAACCCCGGGGTGGGGTGAAGCACAGCCTCGGGAGGTCGGATTTCAGGGTCAGGCCGCCTGAGGAAATGGTCTGGCTCCACTGTGAGTCTTGCAATGGCAGCACCAGAGTCCGTCACATTTCCATCGTATGGCTCAATAAAATAGTAAGGTGGACCTTTTTTGGATGTTTTTAGAGAGATCAGTGAGGTAATACACGAAGCAAGTACGGGCTTCCCAGCACACACGCACGCACAAACGCCCCATTGCTGTCATTTCAAAGAGCCACACATTCATTGCTTCATTCATTAAGGCAATGACTCATCCCAGGGAAAGCGCTGGGTGCCTTC